>PITA01030713.1:0-16164 GCA_004023965.1 Spilogale gracilis | reverse complement strand
CGATGTGGGACTCGATCCCGGGTCTCCGGGATCATGACCCGAGCCGAAGGCAGTCGCTCAACCAACTGAGCCACCCAGGCGCCCCCCAGAAAAAAAGTTTTAAAGCAAACTTTCAGACTAAATTAATTTCCACCCTGAAATTCTCCCAATTAAAGAGAGGTAACTAGGCTACCAAAAGCAAACCCTTCAAAGAAATTACTTAAAGAAACTCCTAGGGCACCTCGGTGGCTCAGTTGGCTAAGCAACTGCTTTTGGCTCAGGTCATGATCCTGGAGACCCGGGATCGAGCCCCGCATCAGGCTCCCTGTTCAGCGGGAAGCCTGCTTCTCCCTCTCTCACTCCCCCTGCTTGTGTTCCCTCCCTCTCTAGCTGTGTTTCTCTCTGTCAAATAAATAAATAAAATCTTTAAAAACAAACAAACAAAAAAACTCCCAGACCTCTGAGTGAGATCTCTGCACTGGCCTTCCCAGCACTAAAAGGTTTTATTTAGAAGCACATTTGGTGTGTCTTTGCATTTATTCTTACACAGTTTAGCTGATGGATGTCTCAGGCAGGAAGGATCATTAGCCAACTCACCAATCAAGGTACTGTTTATAATTCTCTCATAAAAGGAAACCACTTGCCAACTTAAATAAGTGGCCGCAGCCAACTTTTAAAAGACCGCAATCTACTTTAAACAATATTCTAGCATTAGCCTATTCATGTTATGAAAAGCAAGGATGATATAATTCATCTGCTCCTGGGCACAAATGACTTTAATAATTGCAGAGCAGCTCAAGAAACATGGTGAGTCTTAATAGCAGTTGAGTGAAAAATAATTTGCCTGTTAGATGATGATTTTCTCTCTGCCTTTCTAGTAAGGCCTGCAGAGGGAAGGCGGATCACAAGTACTATAAAATACTAGAACTCTGCTGTCAGACACAAGGTCAGAATGTCCTCTCTCATATCACATTCTATGGCTCCAAAGGACCGATAAGCCCAGTCTTATGGAATTCTACTTATTAAAACTCTTACAATTAGTTCCTGCGCTCCTGGGTGGCTCAATCCATTAAGTGGTTGCCTTTGGTTCGGGTCACAATACCAGGGTCTTGGGATTCAGCCCCACATAGGGTTCCCTGCTTCTCCCCCTGCTTCCTGCTCTGCCTCTCCCCGCTGGCCTGTGTTCTCTCTCGCTCGCTTGCTCACTCTCTCTCTCTCTCTCAAATAAGAAAAAAAATCTTAAAAAAAAAAAGTTCTTGCAGTTCCTAATTAGAGAGGGAAATGAATTCTTACAAAGAGAGACTATGTTCCCCTGATTCTCAGACACCAGATTCCTACAAAGCTACCTCTAAGCCATTCGCATATACTTCCATTCTTTCTAGAAAAGAGAAACACTCGAATCATTAAATATCAGTGATTTGTACAATGACTCCAACACCCAGTTTGACCTCAGGGTAGCAAAAGAAAATCAAGTAATAACATCCCCCTGAATAATAACCATAATAATATCATCTTACATTTATATAGAGTTTATAGCTTTAGAAAAGATAGTTACATGTACCATCTCCCCAACTCCTTACCAAAAATACTCCGAGCCGGTGACGCCAGAAGCCACTCCTCCTCCGGGATTGGCCAGCGAGCTCCCGCCTGGAGGAGCCGCTCGGCAAACTGGGAGATGTAGTCCTTACCGCGGTCCCTGATGAAAGACTCGCAGCCTTGCGAAGTCCCCAACGCAGGGCGCTGGAGATCCGAACCGCCGAGGTGAAGCCAGGATGCTGAGAGGTGGACCTGCCAGCATGCCCCCTTCCCCCGGACTTTACGTGGATCCCGCCATCAAGGCCCAGGGGCAACAGAGCTGGACCATTGGACCAGTCTCTCCACTGCCCAAGGAGCCAACCTGTCGGAGCAACTGGACTTACCCTGCCCAGCCCCAATCACTGGCATTCCAGTAACTTTATTATAATCACCCCATGTTTCTTTCTTTTCTTTTCTTTTTTTCTGATTTTTTGGTATATTTTCTTTTTTTTCTATTATCAACATCCATTGACTATTCCACTCTTACCCATCAGTAATAGAGGTGATTGTGATTATTCTTTCCACTCCCTTTCTGTTAATTTTTTCTTTTTAATTTTTAATATATAATATATTATTTGTTTCAGGGGTACAGGTCTGTGATTCACCAGTCTTACACAATTCACAGCACTCCCCATAGCATATACCCTCCCCAATGTCCATCACCCAGTCATCCCATCCCTCCCCCACACATCACCTCACATTTCTATTGTGTTTTATGGAACACTAAGACCCTTCACATGCTCCTTTCTGAGCTAGAGTTCCATGAAAGTTATAAGCCCTTCAGAAAATGATTTCAGTGACTCTTTGCACAATTCCCTCAAGGATGACACATAGCTAAGATGGTTCTAGATGCCTAGTAAAGACATTAATTCCTTGCAGACATTAAGAGCCTTCAGCATTAGGGCAAAAATCTCTAGTGGAGATTTTCCCAGTTGTACTATAAGGCTCTTACCATCCCTATTTTGTCTGTGGGCAACTGAAGGGTGTAGAAACAAAGGGGTGCTAGGATGATTAGCATCAAAACTAAAGCCAAAGGGAGAGCATGCATCTATTTCATTCTTTGGCACCCCTCTTAAACTCCTTTATCTACCACAGAAGTCTGATCTGAATGGAGACCAAATTCCTTTTTGTCTCCCACTACTATTACTAAATCTCTCACTTGTGAGAGCATTTTCACGTGCAAGGAGCTTTTACTGACGACCATTATTTTTTATTGGCTGAGCAAGTAAGCCCAGATGGGTTTGCTGACTTGTCCAAAGTCACCCAGCCAGCCAATACTAAAACACAGAGGAGGAGTCCCTCCTGAGTCCAACCAAGCACAGTGCACTTTCCAGGGCAGCGGTCATCTCTCTGAACTGGAGTCCTACCCTCCCTAAATTCCCAAGTAGTAGAGAGAGGCTACATCAGGCTTCACTAGGTCCTTCAATTGGCAGAATCAGAAGAGACAACATCAATAATAGAGTTTTGATAATTTAAAAGTGCAATCCTCCCAGGAGCTCAATTCTAGGAAAGCAATACAATAAACATCTGTATCTTAAATGAACAGCAATTTTCGATGATAATTCAGAACTGGAAAGTAGCAGTTGAAGCTCTGCCAATGGATCACTCTGGGAAGAGAGTCAAAGAAGAGAATCTGAAAGACTGTGTTTGCATGTTTACTGGAAAACCAGTTTGGCTTTAGAAATAAATGGCAATACAGAAGAATGTCCTCAATTGATTCATTTATTAAAGGAAAGAACCAAAGAACCAAAATTTAACATTTATTGATCACCTACTATGTGCCAGATTAGCTAAGTGTTTAAAAGATGAACAAGCCCTGCCTTCCAAGTGATTGACAGACAAGTAATTCATCAGTTATTCTTCAGGGTGCATTAGGTTGGACCTTATGAAATTGCTGATCATTGACTGTTTTTACATATATGAGAGCAATTTGATGTGGATCAGCTTAATAGATGCCAACAATTATATGTCCCACATCCTATGTATTAATATGCCTTTTTCCATCCCATGAGGTAAGTTTTATGTCTCTGATGTTCAGATTTCTTTTTCATTGCCAATTAATGGAATTCCAGTGCTTAAGCCTTTAAACTGTGGGTCTTTCTAACTGCTGGTGAGAGAACCCTCCGCTAGGTAAGAAGAGAAAATGATCCTTTCCTCTTCATAGCTGCAGATAAGCAGATAGTATTCTGCATCAGACAGTTGTTCCTGCAAATATTATTTCTAACAAGATAGCCCTTTGTTTTTTAAATATTTATTTAAGTAATCTCTATACCCAAGGATGGCTTGAACTCACAACCCTGTGGTCAAGGGTCACATTCTCCACTGACTGAGCCAGTCAGGTGTACCTCCAACAAGAAAGTCCTTTAAAACCCCGGGGCTGGGGGAATCTCGGTGGCTCAGTTGGTTAAGCACCTGCCTTCAGCTCAGGTCATGATCCCGGGGTTCTGGGATGAAGCTCTGACTCAGACTCCCAGCTCAGCAAGGCATCTGTTTCTCCCTCTGCTCTTACCCCACTTGCTCTCTCTCTTTTGCATGCTTTCTCTCAAATAAATAAATAAAATCTTACAAAAAGAAAAAGCTTTGGGGCTTCTCAGATTGCTAAGAAGCTCTGCAAGGGGTTTGCTTCTCCCTCTGCTCCTCCCCAACTTGTCGCTCTCTCTTTTGCAAGCTCTGTCTCAAAGAAATGAATAAATAAAATCTTAAAAAAAAAGCATTGGGGCTTCTCAGATTAATGGTATGTCCTATAAGGATAATTCACAATTTCTAAAAGACTTTTAATGATTGGATGTCTTCCTTAATAATTGTTGGCATCGGGGTGCCTGGGTGGCTCAGTTGGTTAGGCGACTGCCTTCAGCTCAGGTCATGATCCTGGAAACCCAAGATCGAGCCCTGCATGGGGCTGCCTGTGCACCAGGAAGCCTGCTTCTCCCTCTCTCACTCCCCCTGCTTGTGCTCCCTCTCTCACTGTGTTTCTCTCTATCAAATAAATAAATAAAATCTTAAAAAAAATAATTGTTGGCATCTCTATTTTCTGGAAGATGTAAACATTTGTGACTTTTTTGGATTAATCCAGAAGGGGATCATTGGCATTTTTCTCTTCTCATACATGTATAGAGGTAGAAATGTTAAATGACACTGTCAGATTTCTGATTTAAACAAAGTTTTAGTATCTGTGTATCATTTAAATTTAACTCTTACAATAATTCCCAAGATAGAAGTAAGCATATAGTGGCTCAGGAGTATAGAAAAACACCCTCTGGGCTAGATTTGGAGATATTTTTTCAAGAATCTAGAGGTGCCCAGGTGGCTCAGTTGGTTAAGAGTCTGCCTTCAGCTCAAGTCATGATCCCGGGGTCCTGGGATGAGCGTTGAGAATCCCTATTCAGTGGGGAGCCTGCTTCTCCCTCTCCCTTTGTGCCCAATCCCCACCCCTACCCCAGCTTCTGCTCTCTGGCTTGCTCTCTGTCAAATAAATAAATAAAACCTTTAACAAAATTGAGAATGTTTTCATATTCACCTTTCCCTGGTGCTATGTTGATTCTTCTGTTCTACATTATAGTCAAATTCAAAAGGTCCTGGGCTGGGGCGCCTGGGTGGCTCAGTTGCTTAAGCGACTGCCTTCAGCTCAGGTCATGATCCCAGGGTCCCAGAATCAAGCCTCACAATCCCTGCTCAGCAGGGAGTCTGTTTCTCCTTCTGCCTCTCCCCCAACTCATGCTCTGTCTCTCTATCTCTCAAATAAATAAATAAATAATTTTAAAAACAATAAAGTTAAGGGTCCTGGACTGATTGACCATCCACAGAGCATTACATTGATGATATCATGTTAATAGTACCTGATGAGGGGCGCCTGGGTGGCTCAGTTGGTTGAGCGACTGCCTTCGGCTCAGGTCATGATTCTGGAGACCCGGGATCAAGTCCCACGTCGGGGTCCCTGCTCAGCGGGAAGCCTGCTTCTCCCTCTTTCACTCCCTCTGCTTGTGTTCCCTCTCTGGCTGTGTTTCTCTCTGTCAAATAAATAAAATCTTTAAAAAAAAAATTGTACCTGATGAGCAAAAATTGACAAGAACACTGAGTGCCTTGGTAAAGACACACGTATTTCAGAGAGGAGGGAATAAAACCTATGAAGTTCAATATCTTTAAAAGAAGATATCTCAAAATAAATAAATAAATAAATAAATAAATAAATAAATAAATAATAAAGAAGAGATCTCTGAGAAAGCTAGACATGGAAGGGACTTTTCTTAATTTGATGAAATCTATAAATTAAAAAAAAAACCTACAGCAAATATTGCACTTAGCACAGGATATTAGACGCATTCCCAGTAAGATCGAGACTAAGGAAAGGATGCCTGCTTTCCCAGTTACTGTTTAACATACTACTGGACGTCCCAGTCAACACAATGAGAAAAAGAAATGTAGAAGTATGAAGAGAAAAAAATACTGGGACTATCTGCAAGTGACATGAGCAAACACAGAAAATCCAAAATAATCAAGAGACTAAAACCAATACAAAGCGTTCAGCAAGGCTTCCAGATACAAGACTGACTGACTAAAATTTATCTGGGGTATTTCTTCCAAAAGTTCAAAGCTTAGTCTAATCATGGGGAAACATCAGACAAAATCAAGGGACATTCTAGAAAATAATTAAGGGGTATTCTTGGAAATAACTGGCTCATTGTGGAAGGCAGATTGTGTCCAACCCTAAGTCCTAGGACCCGTGATTATGTTAGGATACATGGAAAAGGGAATTCAGGTTGTTAATCAGCTGACTTTGAGATGGGGAGATTAGCCTGGATTATGGAGAGAGGCTGAATGTATTCATAAGGATCCTTATAAGTGGAAGAAGGCAGGAAGGGAGAACCAGGTAGATGGTTCTGACAACGTAAGAAGGTCTCAGTCAACACTGCCGGCTCTTGACAATGGAGGAATGAAGCTTTGGGTCAATGAAAGCAGGCAACTTTTAGAAACTGGAAAAGGCAAGGAAATTATTATCCTGTAGAGCCTCCAGACAGAATACAGTCCTGCTAACACCCTGATTTTAGTCCCATGGGGCCCACTTGGGACTTCTCACCTCCAGCTATAATAAATTTATGTTGTTTTAAGCCACTAAGTTTGTGATAATTTGTTACAGGAACAGCTGTGACGGGTGTTACATACAACGGTACCTTCAAAAATTTCAAAGTCACGAAGAAAAAAAGACTGAGACACTTTCTGTTAAGGGACACTAAGGAGACAACTGGAACCAATGTCTGATCAAAGATTTTCTTTTGCTATAAAGAACTCCATTGGAACAATGGGCAAATCTGAATAAGGCCTATAAATTAGAAAATAGTACAATGTCAGTGTTAATTTCCTGGTTTTGATCATTATAATGAGGTAATTAAGAGAATGCTCTTGTGGGAGGGGATATACATGCAAATATTTAGGAGTAAAGGGGTACTGTGGGTACAACTTACTCTTGAAAATTCAGAAAAATTATATATGTGCATAGAGAAATGCCAAAGTGTTAACAATCGGTTCTTTACATTATTGCTGCAAACCTTTTCCACCTTTCCTGAAATTTTAAGTCCAAAATTGAATCAAAACTAAAAGAGAAAAATTTTCTAGTTCCAGTTGTAGCAAAAAAACCCAAAAAACTGAGAAAGAAAACCAGTCTCATTTGCAAGCACCTTGATTTTAGGTATATTTCTAATGCCTGGAGGCACAACTCCTTTGGTAGAATTCCCAAGTTGGATTACACACATAAAAATTTAATACTAAATATTGACACTGATAATCTAAAATCAGTTAGCTTGTCGGGATTAAATTGTTCAAACAATCATTTCCACATATCATTACATTGCATTTTTTTCTCTTTCCCTTTTATAATCTTTTTTGTTTTGTACTTTGAGTTTCTCTCTTTTTTTATTAGTCCATCCAGCAAAAGGTCTGTCAGTTTTGTAGATCTTTTCAAAGAACCAATTTTTAATTTTATTTATTTTCCTGTCACTCTTCTGTTCCCTATTTTGTTTATCTCTACTCTCACCTTTACTATTGAATTAGCTGTACGGGTTTAGTCTATTCTTTTTTCTAGTTCCTTAAGTTGTAAAATTAAGATCTTTCTTCTTTGTTTTTTTGTCTTCCCTTAAAGATTTTTGTTGGGGCGCTGGGTGGCTCAGTGGTTAAGCCTCTGCCTTCAGCTCAGGTCATGATCCAGGAGTCCCAGGATGGAGTAGTAATCAGCCCTGCATCGGGCTGCCTGCTCGGTGGGAAGCCTGCTTCTCTCTCCCTCCCGCTGCTTGTGTTCCCTCTCTGGCTGTGTTTCTGTCAAATAAATAAAATCTTAAAAAAAAAAAAAAGATTTTTGTTTATTTATATGAGAGAGAAAGCACAAGCAGGAGGCAGGGCACAAAGGGAGAGCAGGCTCCTCGCTGAACAAGGAGCCCAATGCAGGGCTCAATCCCAAGACCCCGGGATCATGACCTGAGCCGAAGGCAGACACTTAATGACTGAGCCACCCAGGCTCCCCCTTTCCTGTTTTTAAATGTAAACATTTATATGTTATAAAGTATTCCCTTTGCCCTGCTTTTGCTGCATCCTGTAAGTTTTTTCATGTTGTGTTTTCATTTGTCTCTATTTTCTAATTTCCCCTGTGATTTCTTTTGATCCATTGGTTCTTAAAGTGTGTGTTGTTTATCCACAAAATTGTGAATTTCCCAGTTTTACTTCGGTTATCGATTTCTAACGTTATTCTGTTATGGTCAGAGAAGATACTTTCTATGATATCTTTTTTTTTTTTTAAGATTTTATTTATTTGACAGAGAGAAACACAGCCAGAGAGGGAACACAAGCAGGGGGAGTGAGAGAGGGAGAAGCAGGCTTCCCGCTGAGCAGGGAGCCCGATGTGGGGCTCGATCCCGGGTCTCCGGGATCATGACCTGAGCCGAAGGCAGTCGCCCAACCAACTGAGCCACCCAGGCGCCCCGATATCTTTTAAAATCGACTGAGACTCAATCTGTGGCCCAACAATATGGTCTGTCCTGGAAAACACCCCAGTGTGCACTTGAAAAGAATAATCCGCATACACTCGGTGGGTAGAGTGTTGTATCTATGCCTGTTTCATCCAGTTGGGTGATCGTGAAGTCCTCTATTGTTTTATCTTCTTTTTTTTTTTTTAAGTTGAATTTTTTTGTTTCTTTGGTTTTTTGTTGTTATTGTTGTTTTTAAATATTTTATTTATTGGGTGTGTGGGTCTATAGTCTATTATTAGGTTTTGCCTAGTCATGTGTCTTTTCTGTTCTGAGAATCCTTTGCAAGTAATATTATAGATTCCCAGGCAACTTATATCATCCATCTAATTTCAATTAATCTGTTGGCAGAATTGTCGCTCACCCCCATCTTCTGCACCATCCAGTTTCTCTACTCTTGAGACTCTCTACTCTAATTCAGTTTTCAATTTGATAAAATATTTTTCTCAGATGGAGTCCACGTGTAGTAGTTTCTCTGAATCTTGATATTTTTTTCTTTTGTGCCGTCAGATGAGTTGTGTCCGGTCTGGATTCAGGATTATTGAATCACACGACCCGTTTCCCACTGTCAGCACTGCTCAACTATCTTTTATCTTTTGTTGTTGTCAATGAAATAGCCAATGTTAGTCAGATTCTTTTTCTCCCTCCATAGGTAAACTATTCTGTTTATAAGAGAAGTTTATAAGATTTTTCTCCTTAGCCTTGAAGTTTAGAAATTTCCATGGAAGTGTGACTTTTCACCCTATAAAAAAAATTCCTGGGATTATTTGAGCTCTTTCAATATGAACACTCACCTCTCTTTTGCTCTGGGAGGTTTTCATCTATAATCCCTCTCTTTTTTCTTTTAATTATACATACTTATGTGTGTTTGTCACATGTAAGCCAAGGAACTGGAATGAATATGGATTTTTTCAATGGTAAATTTAGCCCACAATCAACTAGACAAAGCTGCATTTTTCTATTCATGCTTTAATTATTACTTCTCCATCTATTTTCCTTTTTTACCCTCTGTAATTCCCATTATTAGCATGCTCAGCCTCCTAGATCTATCATTTGAGTCAGCTACTTTCTTCCCCCACTCAAGATTTCTATTTCTTTTGTATTGTTATTCTGGGTTATAAGCTTTTTTTTTTTTTTTTAACAATCAGAATGATAATTCACTGCTCAGCTCCAGGCATACTTTTTTTTTTAATATTTTATTTATTTAACAGAGAGAAACACAGCCAGAGAGGGAACAAAAGCAGGGGGAGTGAGAGAGGGAGAAGCAGGCTTCCTGCCGAGCAGGGAGCCCAATGTGGGACTCGATCCCGGGTCTCTGGGATCATGACCCGAGCCGAAGGCAGTCGCCCAACCAACTGAGCCACCCAGGCGCCCCTCCAGGCATACTTTTTAACCAATCTACAAAGTCTCTAAATTCAGAAATCATGTCCTGTAGTTCTGGAAAGTCTCTCTCTCTTATTTTTTTTTTTAAGATTTTATTTGGGGCGCCTGGGTGGCTCGGTTGGTTAAGAAACTGCCTACAGCTCAGGTCATGATCCTGGAGTCCCAGAATCAAGTCCCACATCGGGCTCCCAGCTCCATGGGGAGTCTGCTTCTCCCTCTGACCTTCTGCCCTCTCATGCTCTCTCTCCCTCTCTCTCTCTCTCAAATAGGTAAATAAAATCTTTTTGTAAAAGATTTTATTTATTTATTTGACTGAGAGAGAGAGAAAGTGCACAAGCAGTGAGAGCAGCAGGCAGAGGGAGAAGCAGGCTCCCTGCTGAGCAGGGAGAACAATGTGGGACTCCATCCTCAGGACCCCAGGATCACGACCTGAGCCAAAGGCAGACGCTTAACCAACTGAGCCATCCAGGAGCCTCAGAAAGTCTTTTTTGAGGTTGAGTTGCATCACGTTTGGAGGTCTTGTTGGGTCTTTTGTCATGATTCCCTTTTTCATCACCACTTAGCTTCAAGAGCACCCACATGTTGTAACTGTCTGCCTTTGTCCCTCTCCTCTAAGATACTCTCCTTTTAAATGGACTGCAACTGGTGTGTGAACTGGGGGCTCCTACACTGTGGCAATCCAGCAGAAGGTGAAACCATGCAAGGTTTGGTTCTGGAGGGCCAGTGGCACAAGCACTGGTAAATAATGGCCACTCCTTTCTTTGCTTTCTGGCCATTCGGGTGTAAGTTGAGGTTGGTAGTCATCTTTCAGCTGAACTCACAGGCATCACCTGCGACGACAGCACATGGCAAGGGAGCTCATGCGCTCTCTGTCTTTGAAGGAGTTACCAGTGTTAGTAAACTGGAGTCAAGAAACCTTGGGTCTCCATACCAGAATGTGAAGAAGGGGATGCCTCTTCTTCTGCTATTCGTCATTTTTTCTTCCCCATTTCCACAGAGAACTCTTATACCTTTTTTGCCACTCCCCAAAGGACTCAAAAAACCTGTGGCCTTATACACATACCCCAGGGTCCACTCTGGGCTCACTTTGGTTGCTGGGAATCTCCAGAGTGGGGACTGGGCCGCAGAGGGCTTTGGGAACATGCATTTAAGTGATAATTTTCCAGACCCTTCCACTGTGTGTGGGTGTGCAGTGGGTGCCCCATAAGACATCAGAACATGTAAATCCACAAAAAATAAAATAATCTGGGGCACGTAGTTATTAACCTGATTAACCCAGCCTGGCTCAGTGGGTTAAGCATCTACCTTTGGCTCAGGTTATGCTCCCAGGGGCCTGAGATCTAGCCCTGCATTGGGCTCTCTGCTCAGCAGAGAGTCTGCCTGACCTCCCTTTACCCCATTCATGCTTGCGGTCTCTCTCTCTTTCTAAAATAAAATATTTTTAAAATAAAGTAAAATAATAGGGTTTTTAAGACCTACATTTCATACCATATGTCAAAATCATGGATTCAAATAAAATGAAAATAATAAAATAGCTATTTACCAAAAGAATGTATATAGACCGTTATCTAACTTCCAGAATATGATAGATTTTCCAAGCATAAAATAGAACAAATGAAAAGCACACACATACCACACATGTGTGCACACACGTGCACACACACACACACACACACACACCTGTAAGGTACTGTCCCCAGACTGCTGCTTTGTCTGAGCTTGCACTGTTATATCAAGCAGGCTACTTCTAAGGTTATATTATCCAGTGACTCATGTAGTGATCACTTCACTTTCTAATGTTCTTTGTCATAAAACAGATCCCTTCACTTGAGGCAGTCTGTGAGACATGCCATGACAACAGAGCATGATAATGGGCCTATTGAAGATGGTGAGGTCAGAGAATGAAAATTTAAAATTATAAATTCTAGCAAGAATAAAATGCTGCCTCCTCCAAAGTCAACCTGCCAGTAAGTAGCTGGTGGGTCTCTCCGAAGAACAGTACTGTATCAAGGGCTCTGCATCATCTTCTGATGTTAGACGGTCAAGCATTAAGTCATCCTTAGTGACAAGAAGCCAATGTAGTTGATTGAGCCCATGCAGAACTGTCATCCATGCCACTATGGCCATTATCTTTGGATTCACTGGGCAAGTTCTAGGATGGCCAAGGAGAGAGGCTAAGGTTGAGTATGTGGCTTTTTTTATGTATCCTAAGTGAATGTTCTCTTCTAGACGTTAATGTAGGAAACAGATCTGCATGCTTTGTGCTCACTCCCACAAGTCCATTAAACATAATTCTTCCCCAAGACTCCCAGTCTCTGTTCCTTCTTAACTATTGACCAATTGGCTGAGCCATTTATCACGACCCAGGAATCAATGTGTATAGATATCTTGGGCCATTTCTCCCTCTATAGGAACTCCATGACCAAGTAGAATGCTTTGAGCTCTACTTACTGGGGGCCTTTCTCTTCACTCCTGTCTTTCAGGAGGATCCCTGATCAGGTCTATCATCAGGAAGAGTCCTCTTCTAGCACCAGCAAAGCACACTGAACCATCTGTGAACCAAGCGCCAATCTGGTCATAGGGACCACTTTGTGATGTTCATTAGCAATGAGTGAGTTGCATTAGTAGATGACATGGGAGTCTGACACACATGTTCTTATAACTCACTCATGACTCTTGAATGACTACTTTCATCATACAATGCTGTGCTCACCTAGCTTCATGACTCAGTGAATCTACCATGATCTAATAATACCAGTTCATGAGAAGTAGCTATGGTCACGTAGTCTCTTGGTGTCACATGGTTGGGCATCTGGTGTCTAGCAAGGCTCAGAAGTAGGCCAGGAAATATTTTTCAAATAGAGAGTATTTCTCTGCCACAGAACTCATGGCCCTGCTTTAAAACCCAGAAGTCTGCCCAAGACTGTCTACTGGAGCTTACAAGATTCCAATGTCCTCATTCTCTGTAGACACTTTGGGTACCACCCTATTTGCTATTCCAATAGCTGAGGTGGCAGGGCAGCTGGCCCCCCAGCCTGAATCAACCACACAGCCCTCTTTTCTCAGGGTTCTGGTCAAAACTGGATGTATGGTAAGTGCTACAACCAGAACACAGCAAAGGGCTGTGTCTCTTTCTACAAAGCTTCTACCCAATGCTGTCTGCGGCACAACTTTGCATCTAGTGAACTGTTGGATGAGATGTGAATTAACTCTCCCTGAACCCCCAAACTATGAAAGGATGCGTTGGGGTTATTCGGAGCTCCTACCACCCTACTTCTCTTCTGAGACAAGCAAGATAGCGAATTCTCCCCTGTCGGGACATGTCACATTTGGAACAGCAGAGGGCGACCATTCCCCACAGATGGCAGTGCCAGGGCGGACACAGGCTAAACCAAAGGTGCAATGGGCCGGTCTTCCATCGCTTCCAGCAGGCCTGCACACCCCAGGTCGTAACACTGCAGTACAAAGACCCACGACCGTGGTAACAGAGAGACCTGTGCTTGAATCTGAACTCTACCAGTTACCTCCTATGACCTTGAACAAGTAACCTCACTTCTCCAAGCCATGGGTTCCCCATGTGAACAACAGGGTACAAAAACAGCATCTATTTCATTGTGTTGCTGCTTTGAGATGAAATAGAAGAAATAATATGAGTAAACAACAAAACATTGTCCAAGTATTAGTTATTCGTAGGCTTTGTAGTAGTTCATCTAATTTGATTCTCATCAGAGTCCATACAGTCAGAGTGGGTAAACATGCTTCCCATTTTTTAGATGAAGAAACTGAGGCTAAAGGAGCTTAAGGACCTCCAGAAGTATGATGGTAACAGCAGTTTCATTTTCTGTATCTGTCTCTCAACCATTTCACAGTGATGGCAGCCGGCCTCAGGGACCCATTTATAACTCTTTGAGATTCTGGGATGGAGGCACAGAAAGGACCAACAGGCTACATAGTGAACCCATGGCCAATCTAGGACCCAGTGAAGCAGCTCACAGGGCTCCCTTATCTGCCATTGCAGCCATGGCCCCCATACACCGTGAAGAGACAGTGCCTCATTAATCTGTTCTTGATGGCTCGCTGGAGGATCCCGTCTGTGAGTCTTGTCTCCCTCAGTACACTGTGAACAAAGAAAAAGTTCTCAAGGGATACATTACTATGAAAAAGCATATTGCTAGATGAGACAAGGGATCTATAGAACTGCAGGTACGTGATCCAAGGATGTATTTATGCATATATCGGCAGAGGAAAAAGTGGAAGGTCATAACACACCCATGGTCAAAGTGCTTACCTCTGGGTGGTAGAATTATAAGTGATTTTTAAGTTTCTCCCTTGTACTTGTGTGTGTGTGTGTGTGTGTGTGTGTGTGTGTGTATTCGTGTGTTATGCTATTTCAAGTGTCCATTTAACCAATTACAACATTAAGAGACAGAGATTCCAGGCTGTCCTCCACATTAGTTTTTCTTTACTTTGCACACATGCTGGGCCCTGCTCAGCCTCAGTTTCTCCACCTGAAAAGTAAGGAGGATAACTCCTGCCCCCCTTCACCCGGAGGCTCAGAACCTTCCAGTCTGGCAGGCACCTGCTGTTCCCTCTTCTCCTCAGCCAAGCTTTTGGGCTTGTGTTTTGCTCCTTCTTCTCTGGCCTAGACTCTACAAAGAATACGGGTAGCCTCCTCACTGCCAAAGGTCATGGCCCCATACTTTCTCTCTAGCTCTATCTCTCCCCAAATCCCTCCCAGTTTCCCCGGCAAGGGGCTCTCATGGTTGTGCCCTCCTCCCTGAAGCACACTCTTTCCTCACCCTCTCTGACCATGTCTGGCTGTAGCTTCTCCAAGGCTCTGCTTCTCAGAAGGGGCTCCTGGCTCCCAAGGCCCTTCCCTCTATCTGTAGCCCGCCTTTTTAACCATGAGCCTATCATATGCCTCCCACTCCCATCTCCAGCCCAGGCCTGGCTCTGGAGCTCCAGGCCAGATAACAAGTCCAATAGGGGCCCACCCCCCACTCAAACACTGGGCTGAGCCCCTGTCTCTTCCCAGCCCCTCACCAGTCTCCCTCTGTGGCCCACCCACAAGTGCTCAGCCCAGACTTCACCCTCCCCTCTTCCCTGCCACCATGACTTGTGCCCTGATCTTGGTCAATCATCTCACAAGTACTTCTCAAATCCATCCCTCCTCTCCAAACCACGACATACCTCCCCTTGTACCTCCCCAAGACTGGTGAAGCCATTCTCAACATCTGCCTCCCACTCATATCCCATAACCACTCAGTGGGAGAGTTTTGCCCACCTGCCCACAACACCCCAGACATTCTGAGCACTCTTCCCCCTTCCGTTATCCACCCAGGGGATATCATCACAGTGTTTCATGGCTCTGATGTGTACAACATCCACAGACTCCCCACTGGTCCCCTTGCCTTCACTGTCTCCCTGCAGCCTACACTAAATATAGGTGACGTCATCAGAACTCTTGCTCTGCCCTCCTGCGAGTCAAGCACTGAGGGCTTGGCCCACATTCTCACTTACTCAGGTATTCCTCACAACAACTATACGAGAAAGTACTATATTATCATCTCCCTTTCAAAGATGAGAAAAGTGAGAATTTAAGTAACCCCCTCTTAGTTATATAGTTAATCCTAGTTACTAAAGTCTTGGAACTAGGATTTGAATACAGATAATCTGATCTGACCCAGGAGTATCAGCCCTTAACCAGTTTGCTACACTGCTAATTTGCCTTTTTGCCAGAAGCACCTACAGGGTGAAGTCCACAGCCTTCTACCCAGCCTCCGAGGACACTCCTGTGGAGCTCAGACACTTTGTCAGCCCCATCACCCACTGTACCCAACAGGTACCCACCCAGCCCTCCTGACTGTATGCCTCAACTGCCCACTTTCACACCTGACTCATGCCTTCTTGCCACCTGGAGCCTGCCGGCTCAACCCCTCCTCCAAGACAATCATAAGTGCCTCTTCCTCCATGCGGAGCAGGCTGAGCTCAAAAGCAGCCATGATGGAAAGGCCAGTGACTAGGAGGCAGGAGACCTGTAAAACTTGATCCTTGTCCTGCTAGAAGGTCTCACTCTAGGCCCCAGGTTTCTCATACATGAAATGGAAAGGTAGGACCAGATCATCTTTAGAAGCCCTTCTTGCTCTAGCAGCCTTGGCCTTATATTCTCCTGATCCGTGAAATGGAGGTGAAATTGGTCTCTTTGAATCCCTTCAAC
>PITA01030712.1:0-16154 GCA_004023965.1 Spilogale gracilis | reverse complement strand
ATGCCAGGAGAGAGCAAGAAGCAAAGAGAGACAGAAGAAGAGAGAGAAGTAGAGCAAGAGGGCCAAAGCCAGAGCTAGAGAGCTAGAGCTAGAAAGCCAATGCTAAAAAGCCAGAATGTGCACCTGAGCCTGCTTCATAGGTCTCTCCTGACTGACCTCGGGTCTGTCAGCTTGCATTAGATTCCCGTGTCTGAGTCATTATTATTTCGCCCGCCAGACATCCCGCGGTTCGGGACCCACATCTCTGCCGAGGCTGGCTCCCTGGCGGCGACAGCCAACATCTGTCTTTTCCTGACTTATTAATTTTAGCCATTCTTATTTCCCTGATGCTGAGTGATATTGAGCACTTTTTCACGTGTCTGTTGGCCATCTGGATGACTTCTTTGGGAGAAATGTTTGTTCATGTCTTCTGTCAATTTCTCAATTGGATTATTTGTTCTTTGGGTGTTGAGTTTGATAAGTTCTTTATAGATTTTGGATACTAGCCCTTTATCTGAAATGTCATTTGCAGGGAGGAACTTTTCATACCTAAGACCCATGGCTAAAGTTGCAGCAAGAGTAGACAACAGACTAGGAACAAGCATCTATAAAATGAAAATCTTGGCTTACATGAGGAGAAACCAGGCAAACTTCTGACAAACCTATGGGCCACTGTGTCAGGCTTTAATCTGGAAAAGCTCAAACTCATGGATAATGTTCTCTTGACAAATAATGTATTTACACAGAAGTTTTGTTGTGTTATCAGTGGCTAGGGGTGATTGGAAAGCCAAAAATCTTTCTGATTTCAAAGTATCCCAATTCTGACAACCAGAGTCTCTTGTCTAATTATCTCACTGTCGCTGAGTTTCACAGAATCCATATCCTCTAGTCCAGAGTCTGTTGTATTGCCATCACAGTGTCAAGACCTCCCAACACCATGGCCTTGATAATTCCACAGTTTGTGGTAGAGCAATCTCACAGTCTACAAAAAACTTGGCCTCAGGATCTCTAAATCTCCCAAGTCTAGCAGGTTCAAGGTCATGGAGTTTTGAAGTCTAGCAGTATTGTAATGTTTAGTTCCAGTGTCTTCTTGGGACATTTATTTTCAAAATGTTTTAGAAGCTGTTGTAACCAAATCTTGATACAATTCAACTTATTTTAATATAATTAAAGCAATCAGTCCCATGGTGCATAGTGAATTGGGGACAGGGCAAAAGAACAAAAAGTCTTAGATACCTGATAGTTACATTCCAAGTACATTTGACACAAGAGTAGGAAGGTCAATGAACTTGAATGTAAGTCGACAGAATTCAAAATCATAGCATAGAAAGAGAAGATTGTGAAATAATGAACTTGGAGTAGGCAAAGACTTCTTACCCAGGACACAAAAAGCACTAATTGTTTAAAAAAGAATAAAATAAAATAAAAATAAAAAGATAAGGGTGCCTGGGTGGCTCAGTGGGTTAAAGCCTTTGCCTTTGGCTCAGGTCATGATCTCAGAGTCCTGGGATAGAGGCCCACATCAGGCTCTCTACTCAGCAGGGAGCCTGCTTCCTCCTCTCTCTCTCTGCCGGCCTCTCTGCCTACTTGTGATCTCTCTCTCTGTCAAGTAAATAAATAAAATCTTTTAAAAAAATAGACAGTTAAACTTCATCAAATTAAATACTTTTGCTCTTCAATACACACTGTTAAAAAATGCGAAGTCAAGCCACAAAATGAGACAAAACATTTGCAAATATTTATCTTACAAAAGACTTGTAGTCAAATACACATAGCAATTCATATAAAGAAAAGCAACTCAATAATAATGGCAAAAGTCTCAAAAAGAAACTTTACAAAAAGTAGATAAGTAAGTAGGCAATAAGTACCTCATAAGATACACATTAGTCATCAACAAAACCAATAATGTGATACCACTTCATATCCCTTTTAAAAAACTGGCAAGACCAAATGCTGATAATAATTTAAAACAAATGGGCCACAACAACTTCTTGTTAGACATGTATCCAGAGGCAAAGGAAACAAAAGCAAAAAGGAACTATTGGGACATCATCAGGATAAAAAGCTTTTGCACTGCAAAGGAAACCAATCAATAAAACTAAAAGGCAACCTATAAAATGGGAGAAGATATTTGTAAATGACCTACCAGATAAAGGGCTAGTATCCAAAATCTATAAAGAACTCATCAAACTCAACACCCAAAAAACAAAAAATCCAGTCAAGAAATAGGGGCAGACATGAATAGACATTTCTCTAAAAAAGACATACAAATGGCTAATAGACACATAAAAAAATGCCCAACATCACTCATCATCAAGGAATACAAATCAAAACCACAATGAGATAACACCTTACACCAATCAGAATGGCTAAAATTAAGAAATCAGGAGATTACAGATGTTGGCAGGGATAGGGAGATAGGGAAACAGTCCTACACTGTTGGTGGGAATGAAAGCTGGTGCAGCCACTCTGGAAAACACTATGGAGGTTCCTCAGAAAGTTAAAAATAGAATTACCCGATGACCCAGCAATTACACTACTTGATATTATCCAAAGGATACAAAAATAATGTTTTGAAGAGGCACTAGGACCCCAATGTATATAGCAGCAATAACCGCAGTAGCCAAAATAGGGAGAGACAAAACAGTGGATAAAGAGGTGGTATATACATATATAATAGAATCTTTTTTAAAGATTTTATTTAATATTTATTTGAGAGAGAGAGAGCACGAGAGGGGAGAAAGTCAGAAGGAGAAGCAGACTCCCCGCATAACTGGGAGCCCAATGTAGGACACTATCCCAGGTCTCCGGGATCATGACCTGAGCTAAAGGCAGTGGCTTAACCAACTGAGCCACCCAGGTACCCCTATATAATGGAATATTACTCATCCATCAAAAAGAATGGAAGTTTGTCATTTGCAACAACATGGATGGAACACTAGAGGGTATTATTCTAAGCAAAATAGAGAAAGACAAATATTACATAATTTTATTCATATATGCAATTTAAGAAACAGAACAGAAGAACATAGGGGATGGAAAGGAAAAATAAAATAGGATAAAAGCAGAGAGGAAGGCAAACCATAAGAGACTCTTAACTATAGGGAACAAATTGAAGGTTGCTGGAGAGGAGGTGTGGGGATAAGGTAACTGGGAGATGGACATTAAGGAGGGCACATGATGTAATGGGCACTGGGTGTTATATGCAACTGATGAAACACTAAATGCTACCCTAAAATTAATAATATACTATATGTTAACTAACCTGAATTTAAATAAATCCCCCCCAAATTTAAAGCAAATGGAACTGTCATACATTGATGATGGTAATTAAATGGCCCAACCATTTTAGAAAAGAGGCAATTTTTCATAAAGTTAAATATATTCCTACCCTATGGCCCAACATTTCCCCTCTTAGTTATTTACCTAGTGAAAGTGAAAATGTTCATGTTAGCTTTAATCATTTTCCAAACAGGAAATCACCCAAACATTCATCAACGTGTGAATATGTAAACAAACTATAGACTATTCAGATAATATAAGGTTCCCCTGCAATAAAACTGAACAGACTACTGGGACACACAACATAAATAAATCTCTAAATAATACACCACGCAAAATAAGTCAGTTACAAAAATGCCAGTACAATGCTATTTCAATTACTTGAAATTCTGAAACTTCAAATTGTGATAGAAATAGACTCTAAGTTTGGGGATGGAGGACTGACTGAAACAGGGTGTGAAGAAACTTTCTCTGGTGACAGAAATGGTTTGCATGTAGATCACAACAGTGGGAACCTGCTGTATATATTTGCCAAAGCTTATTGAACAGTTCACTTAAAATATGTGCATTGAATTGTATGTTAAGTACATTCAATAGATTGGAAAATAAACAAAAAGAGAAGAGAAACCATTTTAAGCAGTCAGAACAAGTGTGAAAATATTCTAAATAATTAGAGAATAATTTATATTCTTAATGAAAGATTAATTATAACTGCCATTTATTGAACGTTCACTACCAGTGGGACCAAGATAAGCATTTTACACACACAATCTCATTCAAAATATTACAGTAAAACTGTAAGTTTCCATTAGCTTATTCCATACCTACATGTAATAATTTTTAGTTGGGTGAAAAATATCCTAAGACACAATAGAGAATTTTCCTCTGCAAAGTACACTACTCAGATAATAGCAATTTTTGTTTGCCTCATGGAAAATGCCCTTTGCATATACTGCCACGTAATCCTTACATTAACTAATTTATGTCCTGAAACATACATTTCACCAACTCAGTTGTTGTCAGCAAAAACACTCCTACCATACTATATTTTCCATTTTGCTTGATATCATATCACCTCAGCCTCCACAGCTGAGTGGGTCAGCATTCTTGTATGACCGTATCGCCAAGGTCTCTTCTAACAGGACAATAAACATATAAATCAATGGATACCATCTATGAAGAAATAATCTATCAGTGTAAGATTAAATCTTATTTTGTCTTTTATCATTTTATAGCAAAGTGACTAAGAATGGTGTTGGATCAGTTTGTTCCCTTTGGTTTCATTCTTCATTCCAGTCTTCTGGAAAGCAGAGAGGAATTCTATATCCTTCAGGTCCTGCAAAGTTCTAAAAAGTATCAATTTCTTCCTCAAACCAACCTACCCTTAAACAGTTGATTTTAGATCACATATGTAGCCTTGAAATGTTATCAAATGCTACCACCATTCCTCTTCTAGATTTTAAATATTATATTCTGTGATGGTATTTTAATGTTTAAAGCTATAATCCTGAATACCATTATTTTGAAAGGAACTATTACAAAGCTATGTCTATATGCCTATTTAATCTCTCTGACAACTGTAATTGATTGTTATGATGCTTTTATTCCCACAATCTCTTCCACATAGCATTAAGAATTCAGTGTTTTCTCTCAGAGGAGATCTCAAATTCTATTACACTACTATTTCCAAAATAAGAAAAACCTATTTAAAATTTATAAGTCCTGTTTTTCCATCAAAACAATGTATGATGCATGGTGATTCAAAGATATGCAATATCCTTTTTTTATATTGGGAATTAAGAATGAAATCTGTAACTTCATTTATATCCATATACTTGTGTTTTTTAATAGCTTATAAAGGCCAAAACTTTTTATTGCTCATTAAATTTCCATAGGTAAGCAGCAAATGATCCTCAGGTTTAGTGTCCTGTTTTTACATGATATCCTACTAGCCACGATGCCTGCAATAATTTCTTCATCCATTACATCATGAATTTCTTGTGTTTCAAATACCAAAATGTATAGCAAGTCATGCCAGATAATGAAGGCATCCACTCAATAGCCACTTAACTCCTGTTTTTCAATAACATGACCAATTGTGTTCAGGGCAGCGATGTACTAGAAACAATAATTTAATCTCTCAGCCTCAACTGCAGTTAAGGATGGTCCCGTGTTATATTTCTCCATGGTGAGATGTTAGAAATGGCTCTTTCTGATGAACAAAAAAAAAAGCAAGTTTTCCTGCCAGGAATATGGAGATAATGGGCAGGCATCTTGTAAACATGAGGAGTAAAGATTCACGTTAAGAACAGCAGATATGGAAATTGGAAGGCAGTTGAATGTTTGATGACTTAACGGAACAGATGCACCCGGCCTAGACTACATAGTTGTTTTTTTGTTTTAAGATTTTATTTATTTACTTGAGATAGAGAAGGAGAGTGAGAGAGAGAGTATGCAGGCACAAGTGGTGGGGAGTGGTAGGCAGAGAAAGGAACAGACTCCCCACTGATCAGGGAGCCTGATGGGGGCTAGATCCCAGGGTCCTGGAATAATGACCTGAGCTGAAGACAGACACTTAACTGACTGAGCCACCCAGGCGCTCCTCGACTACATAGCCTTAAATTTCATGTTAAGCAGGAAAAACCAAGCCACATACAGTTAGCTACTTTTTTTGTGCTTTTGTTATATGCGTTGGACACAATTATGACATTCTGTTCTATTAAACTGTAACTCTTCACTAAAATTTGCCAGCCCTGACCTTTTTAATCACTCCACCAATGTCTCTACCTTGACACTCTGTCTTGCATGATTTCTGAGCCAAAAGCAACAGTCTGTATGTTGGGCATTTCAGCACCATCATCTAGAAGGCCCTGCAGAAACCCTGCTGTCAAGGGATCAGGACTTAGTGCCTGAGCATTCCCAGAGTCTGAAATACCAGCTTAGTCTGACGAACTTGTTTTCCTCTCCCTCTCATAGAGTTTCTTCCAGGACTGAACTGTTCCTTAAGTCTCAGTCCGTACACATAGGAACCTGGTATTCTGCCTAATCTTTGCTAGCGTCCTCTTAGAGGAATAGATCCTTCTAGCTAATGAAGGTATGGGGACATTTTCCAACCAGTGAACAGAGTTATGGTATGAATGAACAAATCACATTTTATTTTTTTTAAGATTTTATTTATTTATTTGACAGAAAGAAACATAGCCAGAGAGGGAACACAAGCAAGGGGAATGAGAGAGGGAGAAGCAGGCTTCCCGCCGAGGAGAGAGCCTGATGTGCAACTCAATCCCGGGACTCCAAGATCATACCTGAGCTGAAGGCAGTTGCTTAACCAACTGAGCCACCCAGGTGCCCCACAAATCACATTTTCTAATACTATCATTAACTTATCTGGTGCCAAGTACCTGTATTCTCCTAGAACATCTTGTTGACTGTCCCACCACTGGAGCAATCTTAGTATCCTCACACATCTCAAAAATTTATAGTTGTTGGACCAGAGCTAAGCTTGTGCTATTTAAATACTGTGTACTAGGTTTTGGGATGTGCATATATCTTATTTAGGGTTAAATTTTGTAGCCATTCATTTGCTCTAACATAAGGCAGTCTGAGTTGCTAAGATCCTATTGAGCTTCATGCCTGAAATTTCTCCTATTGTAGCTGATCTGAGAAACTGTTATTACCTGTGACTTAATTATGCAAATTGAAATCAGAATTTCTTTAAAAATGAAAGTTTGATCTGGACATGGTATGAAATTGCAAAGTCCATCAGAATTAATAGTTATTTAAGGTTTGACATTAAAATAACAGAAAGTGACAGCTTCTCCTTATTTTTGGACTTTAAAAATCTCAAGACTTCCAAGAATTAATGAGACATTGAAATTCAGAGACAGAGGTTTATACCTGGGTGGATCATTCACATCTAAACCTTTTTTATTTTAGGCCAAAAAGATTCCTTAATGATTCAGAAGACCTCCAATGTTCTATAGAGTTCAGTACTCTCTGACTACCATTATCAGCTGGGAAAGACAGGGCTTAGAGACTGACTTTTAACTAGTCACATTTTAGTTGTTAAGATTTTAACAGAAGTGAATTACTGCTTTGTACATTCTGGTGAAAGCAACATGAATGTGAATGGTGTGTGTCTGTGTGTGTGTATGTGTATGTGTGTGTATTGATTGAATATATATAGAAACTGAACATATGTATGTATGTAAACTTTCTGTGATAGAAATTGAATGTGTGTGTATGTGTGCATATATATATACTTACATGCATATGTTCAATTTCTGTGACAGCCATTGAGTAATTAATGATAATATCTATATGTAATTCTATTGAGAATAAGGACACTCTACTTAAAGACCATTTTGAAGAAATATGTGGAATATCCATGCTATGATATTCAACATATTTGTTCAACAAAATAAATCAACAGAAGCTCCAAAAAAACAAAGAGCTTTGAACTATTATAGTTGTAAAGAATGTAAATTCTATGGCCTACACCTAATTTATTCTGGCTAAGAGAGTATAATTTACACATACCCGTTCTGCTTTATTCTTATGTGTTGAGTTTCATGACTCTACTCACTTGCCTATATGTAAGAAACTAACTGACAAATCTATTTTGAACATCATAGTCCAAGCATTCTATCTTTAGAAGGTACACACATTTATCAGATAATATGAATGCTACTACTCTTTTTATTATTATATTTTTGAGCCTGAGTACCAGAAACCATAAAACTAAAGTCAATGCTTAGTTATGACAACAATCAAATCCCTTTTCTGAATATAATTATCTCCCTTTATTGTGGCCTATGTAGCTTTTTATTTATCCTTCTCATCTTAAAAATTGTTATAAATTATATTTTTTAAATTTTAAAGCATTTTAATTTATGAAAGATATAAGGAGAAATCAAATAATACTTGTGCATGTACAATCAAAATAATCAGATGAAATATGAATATTGAAAATGTGAATTTTAGTATGAATGTTGAAATCATTATAGCTAGAAAATGTCATATTACTGGTTTGGCAACTACTTAAAATGGGCTGATCATTTATTCTTACACTATTTACAAACAGGCTGAAGACATGGGTCCTCCAAATCAATTAGTCAGCTAAATAGCACTGTTTGTACTGTCTCAGGCTCATGAGAAATTACAGGAGAAGCAAACAGCATAATTCTTTCTCCACACTGACCCCATAGCATCTGTAAATAATTTTGAAAACACAAGTGACATAACAAAATGAAATGACTGAATGATAGCAATCAATATATATGAGAAATAATTGCTTACCACAGTGGTACAGAAAAAATTGTATAATCATTTAACATTATAAAAAGATTCATGCAGAAGAGGTTTAGCATATGGAAACTGGCATTACTATTATTGACATCATTTGGATATAATGGAGAAGGAATATAAGATCATTGAAAAGTTTTTGGAACATGACATCCAAGAAAGTTTTTAAGCTTTATGTTTGTGTTTCAGTCGATGTCAAGACGGCAGTCTCCCAGTCACTGTGCAATGAGCTATTAATGAGTTAAACTCAATGAAAGGAGTTTCATAACAGGACTATCTAAATTCTCTGAATTTCCACACCCTTATACTAAGTATTTCCCATTATTGCCCTTTCCCCTTAATGAAAGGACTCCAAGTTCTTTAATTTCAGCATATTCCGTAATATGTCTAACTATATAATTGTATATTTACATAATATGTATATGCAAAATAGTCATGTATATATCCACACATAATACCCAATAACACTTATGCAAATAATAAGAACAAGTAGATTCTTTTACAGTATGTTTTTAAAAGCTCGGAAAAAGGCAGAGGCAGGACAAGAAGCAGAGGAATATCCATTCAGTTTAAACAATGAAAAGCAGAAAACAGATCACATATTTCATTGAATCTAAAAATCATTAAGATCAACAATGATTTTTTTGTACCACTGTGAGAGGGAAAAAAAAAACTTCTAATCACACTATGACACATCATTGATTTGGAGATTTATTTTGATTTCAGCAATAGTAGAATGTGAAAAAAGTTCATGTTAGAATCAATGAAATGTATATTAACAGTTTTTGTCTTCTGTTTTGAGAGGTAGTTTCTTTTTAAAATACTCATTCTTAAGATTCATAGTTTAGATTAATATGAAAGGTAAATTTTACCTTCAAGGTTACTGAAATAGTAAAGAAACATGTTAATATGCTGCAAAACTTGCCTCTTGCCATGAGCTATTTTTGAAGCCTAAAATGTGTTTAGTGCCCATTTATAAGAAAAATAAACAAATTATAGATTTGACACAAATGAGTATTCATTATTCAGTGTCTGGAACCTCATGGGCTCTGTCATATGAGTTTATAATTAATGAAGAATCGGGAACATACTTGCCCATTTTTTATTTCTTCTAGACTAATGTTTAAAGTGCAAATCTCCATTATTAGACTAATTCCCTACTTTAATTTAGAATCCTTCAATAGACTCGTTATTCAGTCTTCAAAACAAATGCATTTACCTTGCTCAAATTAATGGGACTCTTATGCAGTTGAATATCCCTTCAAAATTCTTATTTTTTTTCATTATCTATTACATAATGAAATCGTGCATCTGGCATCTCACTGTGATACAAATTTTAAGCCCATCTATTCCATTTCTAATCAATGCAACATATTAATCCTTTCAGAGATAAAATGCCAAAGCCAGTATAAAGCTCACTCTAATTTCATTAATAGCATGACAGGTTTGAATGTATTGGTAGCTTTTAATTATGAGCCTAATTTTTAAATTAGAATGGATTTCAGGTTATTAATATTCCTTTAAACTATACCTAGTAGATTTCTAGCAGAGTGAGAGTGGGTTAAAAAGGTGAAAACCCATTTCTAACTAGTGTAAAATTAGAGTCAGTCCTTATGTATGTTGCTTCTTTACAAATTATATCTTAGAATATGAAATAGCTATCTCATAAATTGGGTCTATATCTGTCTGCTGTATATAGCCAACAGTAAGATAAGCTCCCTCCTCTGAGCTAAGGACATGGTATTATCATAATGCCGATAGCTTGATTAAGAGCTGCTATTTGAGGTACACAGTGTTAAGGGCATAGAACTAGTAGCTATTCTGACCTTGATATCTTATCTGTTGGATACCCTGTGACAAGAGAACAAGGCAAATGAGCTGTATCCTGGTGGCTGCCATGGAAACCATTTACCTGAGTTAAGATGTAGTGATTTACTCAGGGATTTTATAGTAGAACAACAAAAAGACTTCCATTTAAAAATTAATTTTTGATTTAAAAAATCAGCAATCAATATTACTATGTGCTGTTTTACTCAATGTCACATTTGATCTCGGTGCCTCAATTTCCTCATCCAAAGGGACAGTAATATATCAACCTGGCCCATTTTTTAGGGTTGTCCTATCAAATGAGATTAGGTATTGGTAAGTACCTTACACTTCTGCCGTAAGGCAATGTGTAAGATACAACATTATTAAACTGCGTAAAGTAAGGCGTTGGATGTTTTCAAGGATAATGAATTGGCTGGGGTAAACTCAGCTAGCTTTCCAGAAATTGCATCCCAGTCCATTTCCTGTTTATGATTTAGTGCCACCTACTGGCAGGTCTATTTATTAGCTTAAATATTGATGGGAACAGTTTTGGGTTCTGTGGCTGTCAGGAAGCCCTAAGACTACAGAAGGGATCCCAGAAGTCTTCTGGTTGCTGAAGTTTGCTCCATATTTAGGCCATTATCCACAGATAATAGTAGGAATGAGAGACTCAATTTACACCTCCTCGTTTACTACTGCTGTTTTCCTATCCCATCCTACTCTTCCCCTTCTGCCCAATTCCCCTCCAGAAGATAGGATATTTAACCCTATCCCTACTGGAGGACATATGGAATGGAAGTAGAAGACAAATGCCATTCCAACATCAATAATTGGGCTATATGTAAATCAGAATAATTAGATAGGTTTTTTGTTTGTTTGTTTTGGTGTTTTTTAAGCCACCAAGTAATACAGATAAGGTATTATAATCGCTATCCAACAGTATCTAAAAATGTCTGTAATAATACATAGTAACACCTAAGATTTGTGGAATTCTCATAAATCAGAATTTTAAAATATGTTTTAACTGTTCAAATCTGTGATATGTTTATTTATTATGATAAATAAAAAATGAAGTTGAAATGAGGCATCTTACAAAAATAAAAAGCTAAAACTGACTTTTTTTTTCAGTAAAAGCTTCTTTTGGCTTGTGTTAAAATACTTGCACTTCATAAGAGTTTCATAGCACATAATCCTAAAGTATGTCTCATTCTCATCGTTCTTACCACATGTAAGTAAACCAATTTAAAAATGTAGGACTCTATTTCAGACATATACTTCAAATTTCGTTAGTTCTCTGTTAAACAAAATTTTGTCTAGTCTCATTTCTCCTTATTCCATCTATAAGCCATCATGTTTGATCATTTAGTCAATCTATGACATAGATTTCTCATGTATTCCACCCACACACTGTGAAAGTGCTGAAGGCTTATCACACCATTCCCCTGCAAAGGAAGGCACATTGGCAGGCCAGGGAAAATGTGGAGAATGCCTTACTTGAAGTGCTGCTCTTAAAGGCATAGCAATAGACTGGAGAAACTTGCTGTTGTTTCATTGGAGTCATTGATGTAGTTTAGAACCAAACATGGGAAAGAATGGGCAGCTGCATCAAATGGAGAACCCTCAAACTCTTCCTTGTTAACACACGCCGACAGAAGACACAAGTTAAGGTATCCTGTCTGTGGGTACTCACAGTGTCACCCCACCCTCTCTCTCCTTCCTGCCCAATGATGGACCTGACACAAACACCAATATCCAAGCCCCAGTCAGATTGTAACAGGAGAATTCAAACTGACGTCAAGGAAAGAAGGCAGCTTGGGTATGTCCATTCTCAAGGTTTAGGAATAAATAACAGACCAAAGTGGAAACAGTTACACTTGAAAATGAACAGAGGAAAAATGAAAAGGTCTGTATGCAGTAAGTATGGAAAGAAAAGAAAGAGAAGCAAGGCTAAAACAGTATGGTATGTTGATTGATGAAAATTATATGTTCAAAGAAGATTTTTTTTTCTCCAGAAAACAAAAGTTTGAAAAACATCACCTTCTTAAAGGAAATTAAAGAAAATATCAACTCTGTAAAATGATACGTAATAATAAGATGATAAAGAAACTGGAACAAAGGGAAGTTAGCATGAAATAAATTAAGAGAGAAAATGACATTGATGATCTTAGACTACATTGGAAGCAGAAAATAAAAGCAACAATGTAAGAGCCTCTGAATGGAGGACAGATTCGAGAATCTCACATAGTCAAAGAATGCAATTTAATAGATGATAATCCAAATTGTACATGATAATGGAAATCTGATATTTTTGAGATAATAACAGTCATGTTTGAATTTAGAACAAAAACATGTAACACAGACAAAAATTCAAAAATAAAATAAGGTAAATCCCTGAATGAGGACCTGAAACCAGAGATTAATTGAGTTTATCACATGAAGAAAATGTATTCAAGACAAATAAAACTCAGAGAGATCTTGATGAGTTTGTTGAACTCTAAGAATAAGGAAAGAATTCTTCAAATATCCAGAGCAGGAAGAGATTACCTACAAGTGAAAAAATTAGTCGATCTTTAAATCGTTAGCAATAATAGCTCTTAGATGAAAGTGGAGCTATCTGTACAGAATGTGCATATACGAGGGTTCCATATAGTGTTACTGATGCAAGGAAAGAATGCCAATTATGTGAAAAGTCAAGAATGTATAATCTATATATATCCTGATAAATCTATTTGAATATATAATTTAGTGCAATGAAAAATAAAAATGTAAACTTCATGAAAGTTCAGTTCTGTATATATTTGAATACAGAATTAAAGCTAAACAATAGCAATTCATTTCCTTGCAGTTGAAGTTCATCTCTTGTCTTTCTATGAACCTTTTTAAGAAGAAAATCTGCATATGATAACAATGTTATGGAGACCAAAATCCTATAGCGTAGGGTGACAAATCTCCCAGATGGAAGTAGCTAAAAATGGCAAGATTAAATTTTCAACTTTCCTCATACCCCATTAGGGAAGAGATTTATTAGAGACTGCTACAATTTCATAAGAGTACAAATTGAAAATAAATTTAAAATATATTTAAAGTTATGATTATATTAGCCATTCCTAAATTACAAAGTAGAAAATAAATAATAAAAAAAATTGTTTAATGATAACTGATCTAATAAAAGACTCCAATAATTAATATAAAAAGACATCAAATTGATTGATCTGAAGATGGGGAAACTCATCCATATGTATATGGCCAGTGATCTACTTTAAAAATAATTGAAAACAAACCAAAACAATTCACAGGAGGAAGTTAAGTTCTAGTTGTATATATTCCAAGTAAGTAAAAACAAAAAGAAAGTTCCAAAAGATCAAAAGCAAAGAAAATTATATGTGGTAACTTTACACTGTATGAAAGATCAAATTCACAATGGACATATAGATATCATGAGACTTTATGCTTCAAAAAATATTGTATAAAATATATAAAGCAAAATCTTTGGCGATACCAGGTGAGTTAATAAGAAACACAGTAATAATCACTTATATTTAATTTTCTCAGTATTTGACAGATCAAGTAGACAAAATATAAATAAGGAGATCGAGACTACTTCTCTGTATATATTAGATAGAATATACCTTCCTTTTGGTAATCTGTTTATCAAATTGATGTCTTATAAGGCAATAAGTATATCTCAATCAGTTTGGAAACTAGAAACTTATGTAGAATACACATTTTAAATAAAATACAGTAAGACCAAAAAACATGACAACATAGGAAAAATGAAAACCCAAACTATAATTAAGATTTCAAAAATCCCTCAGAGTTCTACTTTCAGCATGGTGAAGTAAGTCAATGCTGTTACTGATATTAATTAGAAAACTCTGAACAAAACATGGAAAACCAAAACAATAACAACAAAAAGCCCACTATCCAATGGTTCTGAATAAGCAGCAGGTATGGGACAGGAGTCTAACCTTGGAGAAGTGGCAGGCACTAAGGTGATTTGTTTTTTTTTAAACTGTTTACAACTTTGCCTTGAAGGTGCTAAAACTCTGGGAGGCAAAAACCCTGGTAGGAAGACCACTATCCTTCTGGCCAGAAGAACCAGGGAAAGGACCCCAGCAATCACCACCAACTTCCAAACTGGCAGAGAGAAAATCCTTGAGAGGAAAGAGCAGGTGGAAGGGTTCCCCTAATTCTGTGTATGAAGACTGCACTTGCCTTATGATGACCCCTAAAGCCCATATACATGAGACAAAGTAAGAATTTAAAGTGAGGCCAGACAGCAAGACTACACATTTTCTCCCTGCATTACATGGGATCAGATAAGAGTAAGAAGTTAACTAGGCCCGAGATCATAGCCATGTGACTCAGTGAACAAATGAACAGGAGAGGTATGTGAGAAAGTGAAGTCTGACATGATTCCTGGGGTTTGCTCTGCGTGATCAGGTAGACAGTGGTATGGAGGTGGTAGAAGGATTTCCTTTGGGGAACTGTTAGTTTTGAGATATCTATGAGATAATCCAGTGGGGATTTCATATACTAGTAAGTTAAATATATATATATTTATAGGATACACACACACACACACACACACACACACACACACACACACACATATATATTTACAGGAACTATATATTACCCAAGTCTTATGGCTGCATGTAAGATGCATATACCACATGAAAAAGATCACTAGAAGTGTATATTTGGGAGCCACTAGAGTATATGGTGTAATTGGAACCAGAGGAAATGGAAAACTACCAGGAAGAGTAACTTGCATTGGTGAGCATCCTTACTGAGGACCTTAGTATCGATGTACTATGCCCATTCATGTCCGTGTGTATTTGCTCCTTTATTCACTCAAGCATGTATGGTCCACATCTTCTAAGCACTGTACTAGGTACTAAATATACAACTATAAACTCTTAGCCAAATGTAATTTACTCGTCCCAAGTAAGTTTTAGAGATATTTAATTAACAAACAGATTTCTCTACTGCAGAACTGTTCAGTTCCTGTATTCTTTTTTTTTCATTGCTGCATAATGAATTAATACATATTTAGCTGCTTAAAATAATACTACACCTTTACCATCTAACCATATATCCCAGCTGGTTCCTTTACTCAGGGTCTCACAAGACTACTATCAAGATATAGCCAGATTGCCTTCTTATCCTGAGGGCTGAATGGGGGAAAATATATTTCCAACTTACTCAGGTTACTGGCAGAATTCATTTCCTTGCAATTGGAGTACTGAGGGTTTGCCTTCTAGCTGGCCACCCTCAGCTTCCAGAAGTTATAGGAAGTTTCTAGAAGCTGCCCGCTATTCCTTGATAAGTACCTTTCCCAACATGGCTATTTATTTCTTCAAACCAGAATCACTGTAGATGATAGCAAGGCAGAGTTTTATATAATGTAATATAATCTGGAAGTAACTTGCTATCACTTTTACTGTATTCTATTAGTTAGAAGCAAGCCACAGGTGCTATACTCAACTGGAGGAGACACAGGGCAGAGACAACAGGAGACAGAGATCCTGGGGGCAACTTAGAACCAGCCCACTACAGTCCATTAGATGGCATGTGTATATATCCATTATCCAGAAAGTATATTCATGCAGCATTATGTCCCAACATTTTTGACTAGAAATATTAGTATTCCAAGAAACACAATCTGAGAAATGCTAGCAAAGGAGGAAGTAAGCTCCACAGACGAATACCTTTAAATTCCTATTCATTTTCACTTTCCTCTCCTTCCGTCTTGTTATTTCTCTACACATAGAAAT
>PITA01030711.1:0-16161 GCA_004023965.1 Spilogale gracilis | reverse complement strand
ACAATTGTGATGAGCATGAGCACTGGGTGTGGTAAGTGTGAATCACTCAATTGTACACCTGAAACTCATATTGCACAATATGCTAATTAACTGTAATTTAAATACAAACTTTAAAAAATAAATAAATGAATTTCAGTGATTTCAATGTATTCCAGTGTACCACATCCTCAGTAACTGTTACAAGATTCCATTTCATTTTCTATGCTGTTCCCCATTATTTACCTGAAAATTCTTTTCAATACCAATAGTTTCCTCTTGTCAAAGATTATTTTAGAATAAATTTATTAAAATATCATGTTTTCAGTGTTCTCATTACTTTTTGCTTTGGGGGATATTATGAAGCTTAGTGACTTCACTAGTGTCCCAAACTTCGCATGTTCATGTAAAAGAATTATACATATATTTCAGTTGTACAACTTGATTTTTTGATCAAGTTGACACATATCAAATGTGAAAACATCACCACAATCTAACTAGCATATCTATCTTCTCTATATAGTTACCATTGTGTGTGCATCTGTAAGATTCAAGATCTGTCCTTTTTGCAATTTCAAGTATACCTTATGGTATTGTTAACTATAGAGATCTCGCTATATATTAGATCTTTAGAATACATTCATTTTTTGTAACTAAAACTCTGCACACTTGAGCCAAAATTTCTCCATTTCCCCTAATGCCTGTCCCCTGGTAACTACTATTCTACTCTCTGCCTCTGTGAACTGGGGAGATCATCCAGTATTTCTCTTTCTGTCTTGCTTGTTTCCTTTAACATCAAGTCCTCCAGCTCCATCCATATTACTGCAAATGGTAGAATTTTCCTCTTTTTAAAGTGTGAATAATACAGATCTCACATTTTCTATATTGATTCGTCAGTCAGGGATGAGATTGTATCCACACCTTGGCTAATGTGAATATGATGCAATGAACCTGGGAATGCAGATAGCCTTTCACAATGATGATTTCAGATCCTTTGGATGTATAACCAAAAGTGAGATTGATGGATGGTAGTTCTACTTTTGATTTTTTTTAGGAACCTCTGCACTCTTTTCCATGATGACTGTACCAATTTACATACCCATCAATAGTATACAGGGGATCCCTTTATTACACATCCTCATTGACATTTCTTTTCTCTCATCTTATCAATAACAGTTTAAAGTGAAATTATATGATTTTGATTTGCATTTCCCTGATGATGAGTGATTTTGAAAATCTTTGATGTACCTGTTGGCCATTTATATGTCTCTGGAAAATGTCTATTCAGTCCCTCTGCCTATTTTGTAATCAGAGCAAATGAAGGAAAGCTCCATAGGATGGGGTAGCAGGTGATGGGTATTAAGGAGGGCATGTGACATGATCAGCGCTGGATGTTATATTTAACTAATGAATCATTGAATGTTACATCAAAAATTGAATTTAAACTAAGAAAATAAAACAAAAAACAAAATGAACAAAAACAAAAATAAAGAGTAGAATAAATAAAAGTCAACAGAGAAATAACCCCAAAATAGATATTTTGCTGTATGTATTACAATAACAAGATAGCAACCATAAAACAATTACTTCTGTTTAAAGAAATGCTTTGGAACCATATTACTGTCCTAAACAACAATTGATTCATTTTTAAATTTAGCAAATAAAGGAAAATTTGAATTTTTAACAAGTTGAAAAGTATCTTGAAATTAAAGCTCACTGTTAGTTGTCTATTGTGTTTCTGAATATAGAAGGACACTTTGGGAAAAAACCTTCCCAATGCCATTAACATTTTGCACTATTTTCTTTAAAAAGACCTTATAAGAAGTAGATAAAGGAGAACTTGTTGCCAAAAATACCGAGAATGGCAGATTTCAACAGACGAGAAACAGAATCTGGAATGACAAAGACCTGAGTTCTACTAGACTTTGGATTTCAGGGTCAGGATTCTCTGACAATAATTATTTACAAAGTAATTTCTAAAGCATCACTCTATTGTGGATAGCTGAACCCAGATTATCTCAGAAGAGATTAAAAAATAAATTTAAAGCCCTGGAAAACACTGCTGAGTGTTTTGTTTTGTTTTTTTAATTGAAATAAATTGGGGCGCCTGGGTTAGGCATTGTTCTTTGGCTCAGGTCATGATCCCAGGGTCCTGGGTTTGAGCCCCACATCAGATTCCCTGCTTGGTGTGAAGCCTGCTTCTCCCTCTCTCACTCCCCCTGCTTGCATTCCCTCTCTAGCTGTGTTTCCCTCTGTCAAATAAAAAAAATACAATCTTTAAAAAATAAAATTGAAATAAAAAGGATTATGAAAAAAGAGAATCAAACAAAGTTGTTATTTTTGAATGCCTACAACATAATTGCAAGACACTGGTCTCAGAATTAAGGGGAGAATAAATTATTAAGATGATGGCCAGATAATAAAGTACATCTATACATGAATTACATACTATACATGACTATAACATGTATAGCATGATTGTGAACAAGAAAATACCAATAATTTCAAAACAAAGTGATATCATCACGTTTGAAATGCTCAGAAAGTAAAGGAAGAAATTCTTTGAGATGAGTCTTAATCCAAGGACTAGTATGTGTTCCTCTAGACCATATAGACGGAATACTGGAAGCACAATACCCAGGCTTGTGTTTAAATACCCCATTACTTCGGGATGGAAGCCAAACATAATTTGCAGTTATCAAGTACTACTAGTCTTGAGACCTCTTAAATTGAAGAGCTTTCTCAGTGGAAAATAGTTGTAGTTTTGGGGTGTTTTGTTTGCTTATATGTTTTAATTTAGATGGGAAAAAAAGAATGAACATGTAAAAGTAACATGAACATGTAAAAGAAATTTCTTAAAAAAAGATATACAAATGCTGTGTCATAGGGTAGTTCTATTTTTCACTTTTTAAGGAACCTCCCTACTGTTTTCTAGAGTGGCTATATCACTTTGCATTCTCACCAACAGGGCAAGACGGTTCTCCTTCTGCACATCTTCACCAACGTCTCTTGTTTCTTATATTGTTGATGTTAGCCATTCTAGTAAGTGTGAAGTGATATCTCATTGTATTTCCCTGATTATCAGTGATGTTAAGCATCTTTTAATGTGTCTGTTAACCATGTCTTCTTTGGAAAAATGTCTACTCAAGTGTTCTGTCCCTTTTTTAATTTGATTATTTGTTGTTCAGTGTTGAGTTTCATAAGTTCCATATATATATTATGTATACACACATAATATATATATATCATAACATATATATTCCAAACATTGCATTACTAAGTATTTGCTGAAAGAATACAAAAATTCAAATATACAAATTCAAAGAGTTACATGTACCCTAATGTTTATAGCAACCTTAAATAATAGCCAAATTATGGAAACTGCCCCCAAGTATCCATCAGCTGATGAATGGATAAAGAAGATGTGATACACATATATGTGTGTATGTGTGTATACACACATATAATGTAATATATATGTGTGTACATATATATGTGATACACACACACATAAATGGAATAGTACTCAGCCATCAAAGAGAATGAAATCTTGCCATTTGCAATGACAGGGACAGAGCTGGGGAGTATTATGCTAACTAAAATAAGTCAATCAGAGAAAGACAAGTAACATAAGACTTCATTCATATGTGGAATTTAAGAAATAAAACAAGCAAGTATTGAAGGCAGGAATAGGGAGAATGATAGAAATGCAAACCAAGAAACAGACTCTTAACTCTGGAGAACAAAGTGATGGTTACCAGAAGAGAGGTGGGTGGGGAAATCGGTTTTATATGTGATGGGGATTAAGGAGAGCACTTGTGATGAGCACCAGATGTAAGGAAGTGTTTGATCACTATGTTGTACACCTGAAACTAATATTACCCTGCATGTTAGCTAACTGGAATTTAAATAAGAACTTTAAAAATGTACAAATGGCAAATAATAACTAGAAAATAAATACGCAACATCATATTAAAACCACAATAATATATCACCACATAACACCTTGAATGACTAAAAGAAAAATAACAATACCAAGTGACAAGAGTCTGGAATAATTCCTGTAGTTAAAATTACAACTTTCTGTTTGCATTTTGATATCTATGCAATTTCAATGTCGCCTAGTTTTCCTTACTGACCAGATCATGGGATCCAGAGATTACTAATTGGGAACCTATTAGAGTTTCTGTTACTTCTGCAACCTTCTGATGAACCTGATAAACAGTTTTTGGAGTCAAGGGCTTTGATGGCTGCCCTTCTATTGATTTTAAGACCCCAGTGTCTGGCTCTGATGCAATCAATGGCAGGTTTCCAGAAAAGTTTTAATATTGTTAAAGAGGCAGAAGTTCTCTCTGGGACCTAAGTCAACAATTTAAGTACATCACAGGTCCCTACACTGAAATTATGCCATTTTCTTATTCACATGACTTTAGCTTCTTTAGAAACCAAAATTCACAAGAAGAAAGGGGATTTTTGCATATTTGGATTCCAAGCACAGGGAATGAAACTCCCTATTCAAAATTGGTTGTTTCTCAAACATGTCTCTTCAGAATACTCGCTTCTAAGTCAAAACCTCTCCATCAAAGAAGAGAATTAATTCCAGAGAGAGAGGGAGCAGCAGCTAGAAGACAAAGTCTTGAACCTTTTTGGAAACCTCTTTAAGTACCCATGCAGTACCAGATAAAAATGTTGTGAAGAGTTTACATTTCCAGAGAAAGATTCATTATGCTAAGAATGACCCATTTAAAAGTATTTCTTCCACATTTCTTGTTTTTTGCCTATGGGACCAAAGATATCTGGAGATCACTTCTCCTTAGTGTGTTAAAAGAATTCATCCTAAATTCAAGTCCCAGATTTTCTTTTCTTTTTTTCTTTAAGATTTCATTTATTTATTTGACAGATAGAAACACAGCGAGAGAGGGAACACAAGCAGGGGGAGTGAGAGAGGGAGAAGCAGGCTTCCCGCCGAGCAGGAAGCCTGATGTGGGGCTCAATCCTGGGTCTCCAGGATCATGACCTGAGCCGAAAGCAGTCGCTTAACCAACTGAGCCACCCAGGCGCCCCCAAGTCCCAGATTTTCTATGAAGAATTTTGAGGCTTTAGGCTAGAAAGTTTCAGACTAATAGAAACACTTTTTCAAGAACTGCTGCTTATGAAATTACAAAAATAGTCTGAGTGTGTCATGCATTTTATATTGAAAGTTTCCTATCCAAGAAGAGGTCAGTTTGAAGATGGAATTATTTCTGAACACCCACAGACTTCATTTAGAAGTTCTAAGTCTAAGATAAGTTTTTCAGTAATGTTGAAGCACCTTAAAGTCAAGTATCACATGGTTTCACTTACTTGCGGTGCATGAGGGGTAACCTGGAGGACAGTGGGAGAAGGAAAGTAAATGGGAAGTAGGGTAATCCAGGGAGAGAAACGAAACAACAGAGACTTTGGACACAGAAACAAACTGAGGGACTTGGAGGGAGGGGGATGGAAGGATGGGAGAGTCTGGTGGTGGGCACTGGGGGCACCTGTTGCATGGAGCACTGGCTGTGGGGAATGGGGAATAAATCTTGGAACACTGGAAAAAAAATTTAAGTAACAATAAAAAAATAAATAAAAATAAAAATAAAAAAAATAAATGGAAAAAAATTGGTATGCTCTATGTGTAATAATCAATATGTTTCAACATTTTTCAAATACAGTACCATTTTTATCTACACAACAATTCTACAAAAGAAAACAGGTAAATGTCATTAACCTAATTCAGCAGATGAAAACTTTGAGGCTCATAGAGATCACACAATTTGGAGGACCCAGCTCTCTGATACCAGGTGCTTTCTTTTGACATGAGACACCTTATTTAATATTCAAGACAATAATGAGCCTGAAAAGCAAATGTAAATACACTCCATACACAGGAAAGACATAAATATGAGTAATAAATGGCATAAATCATCAGTCACTTAACCGAAGCATGACCAGGGACAGTCTTTCCTGAGGTTAACTGCTATGGATGATGTGAGTCTCTCTGGCTTCTTGAAAAGTAAAATTGGAGAGATGAATCTTCCTCACCTTCTTGCGCGATTTAATGGTTTTCTGTATTTCATTCAAAATATCAATTCTTCCTATCTTATAGGTGCATACACAGTCACAAAAATTCTTATGTGCCCATGACAGTGTGGTGGGTATGTGAATAAATGTTTACCCAATCGATTCTTGTAACACTTGGAATATGGATATGATCATTCTCATTTTATAGATGAGGAAGCAAGGATTTAAATTGCCAAGAAAGCTACCATGGATAAGAAAGTGACAAGTTCAATAGCAAGATTCCAATCTAGTCTGTCTGATTTTCAAATCAATACACGACACCTAACCATTGTGGTAATCATTTTCAACATGGTGCAGAAAAATCAGGGGACCCATGTTTGTAAGTGGATTGGGAAGGGAGAAAATGGACCTACATTAGAGGTCAAGTTAAGTTCAATTCAATGAAACTAGAACCACATTTTTATTAATATTTACGGATTCCAATGTGTGTGTGTTCATCAAATTGTCTCAGGTATATTTCTCTGAAATCACATTAAAATCATTATGACTATGATGTTCATGTCAAAAGCATATTACTAGTTTAACATCACTTATTATTACATAAAAATATAAGGCAAGGATTAAAAATTTGGGGGAAAATTTAACAAATAAAATTTGATCTAATATTGGTTCTACCTTTTATTATCTGCTTAATCTTGGGCAGGATTCTTAACTTCTTCACCATTTGTATCTTATCCTATGTAAAAGAAGTACAAAATAATAGTGGTAATTATCTCATAGGCCTGCAGTGAGGATTAAACAACTACATTTCTGTAAAAAAAAAAGAGCACAGAAGGTAACTAGTAAGTTTTAGTTGATATTATCATTATTATTACTATTAACACCAGTATCTGCAATTTTTACTTCATTTGCAAAAGGGATAAAATAATATTAACCATACAGGGTACTGTCATGCCATACACATAGCAATCAATCATTAAAAATATATTAATCAGCTATTAAAATATCATTGGATTTTACAATGTGTATTATCAATTCTCTTGTAGTAGCTCCTGGAGCCTTTTATTACATTCTATTGTAATACATTTTATTACATAAGAAAAAACTGTTACAGTTTTTGTTAGCTAGTATAAAAAGTCTGACACTGGGCTTTCTGTCACTGGTTTGCACTCCCTTACTGGACCTCAGCTGACTTCATCAAGGCACACAAAGATCCTTACAAAACTTATATTCAAGAGTCCTGCTTCCTACAACTCCTGTTCATCCTTCCACTCATATTCTTAATTACCTTCTATGGGTCTTCATTTACTAAAGGATAAAAGAAAAATTCCTATCTCTATATTCATAGTCTTGAAATCCACTTCTACACATGCTTTTCAAACTTAACTGTCAGTATCACTACTTCAAGATAATAATTAGATAGATCTCACACAATGATGTGTGCACCAACGATCTTCAAGAATTCAGAACTGCTTTCTATCTCAGAAACCTCCTGAGAATCCACAACTCAGTAGAATCTAGGTATTTACTATTTATGAGATAAAGAAACTTAGTAAAGTCAAGGCTACATATTAATAGAAGGGGATTTCTTTTCAGGTAATATAATTAATTAAAATATGAAATAATGGAGAATAGGAAAGACATGACCAAGTTTGTTCTGCTGGGACTCACAGAAAATACAAAGATGCAGAAAATAATATTTGTTGTGGTTTTGCTTATCTACATTATCTCTGTGGTAGGGAATGTGCTCACCGTGGTCACTATCACTGCCAGCCCATTATCAGGGTCCCCCATGTATTTTTTTCCTGGCCTATCTCTCCACTGATGCCTGCTATTGATCTGTCAATACCCCTACACTCATCTTAGATTCACTCTGTGAAAGGAAGACCACCCCATTCAATGCAGGTACTATCCAAATATTTGGGGAATATTTCTTTGGAGGTGCTGATGTCATCCTGCTTACTATGATGGCCTATGACCACTATGTGGCCATCTGCAAGCCATTGCACTACATGACCATCATGAATAGGCAGGTGTGTGGCCTGCTACTAGGAGTGGTGTGGGTGAGAGGCTTTCTTCATGCAACCATACAGATCCTCTTTATCATCCCTTTACAAACTTCTGTGGCCCTAACATCATAAGATCACTTTATGTGCGATCTAAACACTTTGCTCAATCTTGCCTGCACTGATAGCCACACTCTAGGGCTCTTTGTTGCTGCCAACAGTGGTTTCACCTGTCTGTTAAACTTCCTCCTCTTGATGGTCTCCTATGTGGTCATTCTGTGGTCCCTAAGGAACCACAACTTGGAGGCGAGGCGCAAAGCCCTCTCCACCTGTATCTCCCACATCACAGTGGTCGTCCTATTCTTTGTGCCCTGTGTATTTGTGTACATGAGACCCGCAGCTACTTTACCTATTGATAAAGCAGTTGCTGTGTTCTACACTACAATAACACCCATGTTAAATCCTTTAATCTATACCTTGAGAAATGAGCAGATGAAAAATACCATTGAGAAATTGTGCAGTAAGAAAACTATTTTAGGGACAAATAATGCACTTGGACCTCCACATTGATTCAACTTAAGCAAAGGTCAAAAGGACGTTTTGGATGATCTCAACAAGGAATATTTATGAAATGGAAAAAAAAAGTAATTGCTATGGATCAAAGATTTTGAATTGAAGAGAAGAGAAATGGGTTCAAGAAAAGGAAAAATAACCCTAACCCAGGATCACTCTTTGCATATTTGGACAATTCTATGAAATTAGGGCCTTGTTTTACTAGCTTTGTTCATATGTATGGATGCCAAAGCTGTCATCATAATTTAATAATTAAAAATATATTGGTATTGAGCAGCAATCTCTATAACAATAAAAAAAGGGAGGCAGTACCATTATCCCCATTTTTGTAGGTGAGGAAACAGAAAGGGGAAAGTATCAAAATAAGTGTACTTAAGAGTCAGTAGTAGCAATCTACCTGATTTCTCAGGACATGCTCTTAAATGCTGTGATACAGTGCCAGATAACAATGATAGAAAGATGATTATAATAGACACCATTTATTGAACTAGAGATTTGCCTGATACCACATATATTATGTATGCTATAAAATATAAGATATTATTATGTATATATTATTTATAGGATAAATACATGTTATATTATTATATGCATATATTATATATTAGAATTATATGTAGTTATATATAATTATATATTATATGTATATTAATTCATTTCCTGTAACTAAATTCTTTGGACATTTCATTAATAACTTGCTGAATTTTATTTACCATAGTTCATAATATATCCAGTATAATATTGTGGTATATAACTACTTTAGGGATATAAAAGCAATGTTCCACTGAACCCTTATTTCCAAACTTCCCTGTAGGCTTTAGAATCATTTTGTATTGTTTATGTCACCTATCTTACTCTGAGAAGCCATTAGAATATGCCATGCCTCAAATGAAAGATTATTTCAATGTCAGACAGGAATTTCTATTTTTTAATATACATTTATAGTCCATAAAGTTCTAACTTGACAACTAAGAATAGTTTCTACAGGTAATACGACATATGGTGCATGATAAATGTTAAATAAAAAATAAAGGAAGGTGAATAAAATCAATAAAATGTAAAGAAAAAAATACTGGGGTGTAGTGATGCTTTTTCTATTTTACCTGATTCAGACTCTGATAATTGTAGCTAGATCTCTATGAGAAATCACAGTTTGTTTTAACTCCTGCTTAAAATGTGTGATGAGAAAGAAAGTGAAGCTGAAATTCTCTGTGAAGGAGCAAATGGCTTACTTTGATACTCTTCCTCCTCTCAGCAAGATTTCATCATATGATTGGGGGCTGTTCATGTTATTTTTCTCTCTTAATGAATTTAATTTTGGGCAACATTTCTTTATATAAAGGTATTTTTAAAAATATGTGGATCCATCTACACACAAAACAACTTCAGGTTAAATATATTCCATTTATTCCTTCCATCCCTCACTCATTAATCAACTGAAATTTTGTGAACCCAAAGGATATATCAGATACATTGGTGTTGACTGGGGCTTCAAAAGTCAATAGATAGGCTGTACTGAGAGATACCCAAAGGGGAGCATAAAAAGACAATACCATGTTATAAATGGTAACATAGTGGCTTCACTAGTGACTGGGGCTTCAAAAGTCAATAGATGGGCTGTACGGAGAGACACACAAAGGGGAGCATAAAATGACAATACCATGTTATTTTTTTTAATTTTATTTATTTATTTGACAGAGATAAACACAGTGAAAGGGGAAACACAAGCAGGGGGAGCGAGAGAGGGAGAAGCATGCTTCCCGCCGAGCAGGGACTGGATCCTGGGTCTCCGGGATCATGACCTGAGCCGAAGGCAGTCGCTTAACCAACTGAGCTACCCAGGAGCCCCAGACAATACCATGTTATAAATGGTAACATAGTGGCTTCACTGGTGCTATGAAAGGATGTTTGAGGGATACACAGCAAAGAACAAGGGTCAGGAAAGGTTCCAAGATGAAAGGATGTGCAACATGGAACCTGAAACTTGAAATCAAGTCGGCAGTGTGGATATGTTCACATCAGTTAGAGTAGGAGCATTCTTACATGAGACGATATATAACAAAGGCCAGGGGGTGAAAATCAGTGTGTGGGAAACCTCATGAAATCAGTGTGACTGTGGTTGTTAATCCATCTATTCAATCAACAATTATTTATCGAAGTCTCACCATATGCCAGGCAGTGTGTTACACAATGAGCTTATAAAAGGTAAATGGCAGAATATGAGCCTGGAACAAAAGGGACATGAAAGATGAAGAAGGTTCATCACATTAAAGGTTCCTGCTAAATACATGGTACAAACATTGTGAGGGCTTTTGCAACAGCAAGTGATGCAGTTTGATTTGAGTTTGGGTTGATAATTGGATGGGTTATCAGTGTGGAAAATGGTTTGAAGGAAACAAGAGTGACATCAGGATGTTACTGTCATGATTTGGGAGTGAAAGGATGGAGGCCTGAAGAATGGAGGTGCCAGGGAGGAGAGAGAACATAGTGGGCACTGCTGTGTCCAGTTCCATTTTCCTTTAACCCTCCAATGCCCAAGCGGCTATAGGTCTGTACTACCAACAGCTCAGAAGTCAGAGCCACATCATTTCTGTACATTTCCTCCAGAACAAAATTATAGGCTATGCCCATCATCCCAGGAAGCAGCAGGAAGCAATAAACGACAGCTTTGTCCCTTTACCTCAAGACAAAACCAGCCCTATATTACAATGGATCCCCTGGAGTTCCTGTGGCTCTGGGCTCTTGCTGAGCCCCAGTTGGTACCACAGCCTTCTTCCTATACCTTAGTCAGCTTCCCTCAACCCTTTTCCTTATAAATCACTCTCAGAATCGACATCTAGGGAATGTAAACTAACAAAGACAGATGGAAGAGCTTACAAAATACTTAGTATAAACAGAAGAATTTGACATGGGATTATGTTTTAAGAAAGAAGTCATGCATGAAAAACAGATTCTAACTTAGATTTTTGGGAATATGAAGGAAAAAGAAAGATGAGTCTTCCTTAGTAGTTAAAGTGGCTTCTCCTTCTTAGTCAGAAGGTTTAACACTGGATTGCCTGAGGAAACAGTAATGGGCCCCCTAGAGGCAGTTGGCCTGAACAAAGGGGCTTATTCTCCCCAGAACCCATCCCCCACCACCTTCATGGCTCCTAGACCTATAACTAAACATGATACCCAGCAGACCCTTGAAGGTGAGGTACCAAATGTGACCCATGACAAACACACTGCACTCTAATTTAAAAGGACAGAAGTAGGATAATCATGGAATAAACATAATAGTCAATGAAGCCAAATTTCTTGATATGGGTTCACTAAGCAGAGATTCTTCATTTAATGTTGTAGCTGGGGAACTGAGGAAAAGCTAACAGTTTTTCTACTTGGCTGAAATATGAACCAAATGGTCTCCCGCAGGAGGCAAATCAGAAATGTCAGACTATCCTTAATTTAATGAAGAAAGGGAGATTTAAAGACCTTAGAGATAGAAGTTTAGGATGGATTTGTCATTTAAGATCTACTTAACCACCCTGGGAGGGTCCAGAAAACATACCTTTCATCATGACTGTGAGAAATAAGTTTGGCATCCTGTCCAGGCATTCTTGAAAACCTCTGTGATCTCTGTTTTCTGTAGACAAGAACTTCAGTGTCACTAAACTAGGAAATCCTAATGCAATGGGAGGTATTTGATCCCAGATCATAGTTGTCAAATGGCAGCACTCAACAACCTTAAAGGGATGGTGGGCCTGCTTACCATGAAGGACAGATTCAAAACAGCAATCAGAATAATCAAAACATGCAGACTAAGAGTGCTGGCTGATTTATGAAAGTGTTCCTAGATGTCAAATAGACAGGAAACCTATTCAAGTCTTACTTGATCTGGGTTAGTAAAAAAGGTCTAGGTTAAGTAAACAGAAGTCTAACTTAATCATAAAAGCAGATATTAATACCATCACAATCAATTCCCAGACTGGAACCAGTTTATAAACTCAAAATTCCTTGAATAAAGGGGAGATTTTATCCTCCTGAGGAAGGGCCCTGGGACATTGCTAAATATATCTTATAGTAATCTCCTTCTCAACCTTCTCCAGATAGTCCTATGGCCTTTTATCTTCCAAATTGTGTGTTGGAGAAAAGAAAACAAGCAGATCTTTCTGGAACTCCTGGACACTGTCTTTGGCTTGAAATTGATTCCAGAAAACCCAAAACAACAATGTGATTTACCAGACAGAGCAACATTTTGTAGAGAGTAGGGTGTCACTGCAGTTTTAGCTCAGAGCTACTTTGCATTGGGGTCAATGGGTCACTGAACTCCTCCTATGGTCGCTTCCCCAGTTCTATAATACATAATCTGAATAAACAAACTTTGCAACACATTGGTTGAAAAAACCCCACATTGGTTCCCTGGCATGTGGACTGAGGGCTATCATGGTGAGAAGTCAAGTGGAAGCCTCTAGAACTTCCTCTACTTAGGTAAAGAGTAAACCAAAAGTGGTATCACATCCCTGAAGGAATTGTAGAGATTAGTGCCAACATCAAGGACTTGAAAGATACAAGAGATGATGATTCCCACAACATACACATTTACCCATTTATTTGGCCTGTGCAGGAGTCAGATGAATCTTGGATAATGACAGTGGATACTTATAAGCTTACCCTGGTGGAGACTCGACTAAATTACTCCTGCTATACCAGATGTGGTTTCCTTGTTTGAAAAAATTAAAAAAATTCTCACCAGGTATTCAGCAAGTAATTTTACTATTGCTTCTTATTTTTCTGTCAGTAAGGACTATCAGAGTCAGTTTGATTTCAGTTTACAAGGTCAGCAATATGCCTTCTGTGCCCTACCTCAGGGTATGTCAACACTACAGCACAATGTCATAGTTTAGTTCATAGGGAGCTTGAGTATCTTTTATTCTACAGGATACCCACACTGGTCCATCCTATTGATGACATTATGCTGACTGGCTCTAGAGATCAAGACTTAACTACTCTAGATTTATTGGTAAGACATTTCTGTGTCAGAGGATGGAAAATAATTACAATTAAAATTCAAGGGACTTAAACTCAGTGAATTTTCCTGTGGCCCAAAGATATAGAGCATATAAAGATATACCTAACCATAAGACACACCTAACTATGGAGAATAAACTGAGAACAAACTATAGAGAACAACAAATTGGATGATGTACATTAAGGAGGACACTTGATGTAATGAACGCTGTGTTATCTGTGACTGATGAAACACTAATTTCTACCACAGAATTAATCATACACTATATGTGAACAAACTTGAACTTAAATAAAACAAAACAAAAGTTATCCCTTTTATTTTTTTTTTTTTAAAGATTTTTTATTTATTTGACAGAGAGAAACACAGCCAGAGAGGGAACACAAGCAGGGGGAGCGAGAGAGGGAGAAGCAGGCTTCCCGCGGAGCAGGGAGCCCGATGTGGGACTCGATCCCGGATCTCCGGGATCATGCCCTGAGCCGAAGGCAGTTGCCCAACCAACTGAGCCACCCAGGCGTCCCAAAAGTTATCCCTTTTAAAGTGAAAGGTATCATGGTCCATCCATACCCTCCAACCCCAAAGAGATGGACAATACCCAGTAGGCCCCTTTGGATTGGGGAAGCAATACATTCTTCATTTGGGTGTTTTACTCTGGCCTATTTTTCAAGTAACTCCAAAAGTTGCTAGTTTGTATGGAGGTCAGAAAAAAGAAAAGATTCTGCCAGAGGTCCAGGCTGTGTCTCAAATATCTATTCCATGCTGGTGTTATGATACAGCACATCTTACGGTGCTTCATGTCTCAGTGGAAGAAAGGGATGATGTTGGAGTCTTTGGCAGTCCCCCATATATAAATTACACACAGAACCTCAGGATTTTGGAACAAAGTCCTTCCATCCCCTACAGGTCATTCCTCTCCTTTTGAGAAATGGCTCTTCACCTGCTGCTGGGCCTTAGTAGAGTCTAAACACTTAGCATGGGCCATGAAGTTTCTGTGAAACCTGAACTGCTTATCATGAACTTGGTGTTTTCTGGTTCATAGAGTCATAAAGTTGAGTGTGCAATGTAGTACTCCTTTACCAAACAGAAAAGTCACCTGTTATATACAGTATTTTTTTCCATGCTTTCAGTTACCTAACATTCTAAAGCAGATGATCCTACTTCTGACATAGTGTCACAAGGTCAGTAGTAGCCGAATGCTACATTACAATGCTTGTGCCATTCGCATCTCTTCATCTCATCACAATGGCATTTTATTATCTCACATCATGACAGGAAGAAGAGTGAATACAGTATAGTCCTGTATTTTGAGAGAGAGCAAAAGAGAGGATATATTCAAATAATTTTTGTTATAGTTTATTGTTATATTATTCTATTTATTTTTATTGTTATTTTCTTACTGTGCCTAATTTATAAATTATCATTTATCACAGGTATGTATGTATAGACAAAATGTAGCATATATAGGGTTCAGTAATATCCATAGCTTCTGGACATGAAACTGGGAGTCATGAAACACATCACTCTCCCCACATAAGGAGGGACCTCTGTACAAAGGACCTGGCCCAAGAAAAAACTGAACAAATAGTTACATTAGGAAATACCCAAATGCTAATGGTCTTCACTTTTGCTATCATGCCTTCTCTCCCCCAGCCTGCACCCAAGGCCTTGTGGGGGGTTCACTAGGATCAATTGACAGAAGAAGAAACGTTTTGGGCCTGCCAGTCAGAAAGTTCTGTGGTGATATGTAGATACAGATCAAAAGTGAATAGATCCAGCATTGCAGGCCCATTCTGGAAAATCCTTGAAGGTCAGTGGCAAAGGGAAATTTCTTTAGTGGGTAGAACTTTAGACAATGCTCCTAGTGTTCATTTTCTTGGAAGGAGTAATGGCCAGATGTACAATGTATACTAATCCATGGGTTTTGAACAATGGTTTTTCTGAATGGTCAGGAACATGAAAAAACATTATTGGAAAATTGGTAACATGAAAATTTGAAAAATCATCTTCCTATACCTTTATGAATGAGTAAAAGCACCCAGATATATATTTGTTCCTTGTGAATGCTCAACAAGGTGTGACCAGAAGAGGAGGATTTTAAATAATTAAGTGGATAGGGTAACCCATTTTCTGCATAAAGTCAGTTTATTCCTAGCCACTCCTATCCTCACTCAATGGGCTCATGAGCTACCATCCACTGACTTAGATAATTTTTATCTACCATTATAGTTTTACACATAGCATTACCTCTAATCAGGATCTCACTTCAAAACAAATGAAGTGCCACAGTAGCCCATGTTTGTGGAATTCATTGATCTTACCATATTTCCCACTATCATGAAGCAATTGGCCTGATAAAATGTTACCCTATGACCCTGCAATTGCACTACTGGGCATTTACCCCAAAGATACGGATGTAGTGAAAAGAAGGGCCATATGCACCCCAATGTTCATCGTAGCAATGGCCACAATCGCCAAACTGTGGAAAGAGCCAAGGTGCCCATCAACAGATGAATGGATAAAGAAGATGTGGTACATATATACAATGGAATACTATGCCTC
>PITA01030710.1:0-16163 GCA_004023965.1 Spilogale gracilis | reverse complement strand
AGCTATCAGGAGGAATTAGAAAGGCTGACTGGGAGAGAAGGCACCCCTGAATGGTTTGCAGAAGCATGGGGCCAAGAGGCTTCAACATCTGAAGGCCACACAAGTCTTCCATTGTAGCAGTTCCCAAAGGCAACTACTTAATCTTGATCTCTATTTGACAGAAGACTGTTTTCCTTTTAATCTAGTATCCCAATCTTCATTGTTATATATAATAAATAAATTTGGTTTTGCATTACAAGTTTGTGTTAAAGAGATTGCTATTAGAGTACAAGAGGGTTATTTCCACCACTGAGAGTTTGGTTTAAGTTTCTCAGGGACAGGGGGTGCATTAGACTTGAAAGAAAACAAAACAAAACAAAACAAACAAGAAACCTTCCCTCATTGTCCCAAGGGCACCCAGATGCAGAGTCAGGATTTGATAAATTCAACTGGTCCAAGTGGATATAGTAGAAGTTAAGTAATTTCCTTAGGTCTTCTTAAAGCTCCCCTCCACACTGGCTTATATACAAACTTTAAGTTTACAAAATAGTATGGTTTTCTTCTAATTATTTTTTTAAAGATTTTATTTATTTGACAGAGAGAAACACAGCCAGAGAAGGAACACAAGCAGGGGGAGTGAGAGAGGGAGAAGCAGGCTTCCCGCTGAGCGGGGAGCCTGATGTGGGGCTCGATCCCTGGTCTCCAGGCTCATGACCTGAGCCGAAGGCAGTAGCTTAACCAAGTGAGCTACCCGGGAGCCCTGGTTTTCTTTTAATTAAATACAAAACCAAACTTGAAAACAAGAGCCCTTGGGTTAGAAAAGGTGGGTCCTACCTAAAAGTAGATAGTGGATAGGCAGCTGCAATCCAAGTGTCCTTTCACAGCTGGAGGTAGACTTAGGGAATAGGAGGGTGGTACACAGGCAATTAAGATGCTGAAGACAAATATGTGGATACCTTTACTTACGCCAGTATCAGCCTAACACACATGAGGGTAATCGCTTTAGGAGCCAATAATGAGCATGTAAGCTTGGGTCAGACCCAAGGGTTCATGTAATTAGTATGACCTGGGAAGAAAGTGGCTCTATAGGATTGTGTACATGCTCCAAAATTACTATCTTCATGGTCTTGAATAATTTTTTACCTCACTCATTGACTCAGTTTAGTTGTCTATAAAGTGGGGTTAATATTTAGTTCATAGTTAATGAGATTAAACTGTAAAACATCAGAAAATTACCTACTCAGATTATGTATTCCATTAGTTTGTAACATAGTGCTAATTCTTAAACTTGAGGAAAGCCAATACGTGATAGAAGCAATTACAATGAACAATCAGTTAGACTGATACAGAATCTTAAAACATGTAATCTTTTTTTTAGATGTATATATATATTTAATTTAATTTTATATTTTCAGTGTTCCAAGGTTCATTCCCCAATCCCCACACCCAGTGTTCCATGCAATGCGTGCCCTCAGTACCCACCACCAGGCTCACCCATCCCCCCACCCCCTCCCTCCAAGACCCTCACTTTGTTTCTGAGTCCAAAGTCTCTCATGTTAAAACATGTAATCTTAGACAAAAAGGAGTATGTTTTTTAGAAGCAAAAAAAAAAAATTGTAAGAACCAATTAGATACCACAGGGTAAAAAGAAATCAAGTTAACAAGTAGACTTATATTCAAGCATAGCTAATCAAACAAGTGATCTAAAAATAAGCTAAGAAATTCTCAGCCAAAGGAATAAAGAAATAGTATTTAAGATGTTAAGACATGCAGTTACAACAAAAACTCTAATTAGAACTCCAGAAGGAAAGGTAAATTGAAGGGGAACAAAGATGCATGGTAGTGAAATTTTAGAGCATTTCAAGGATAAAAATATCTCCCCATAAAGGATATTACTTACAAAGAATGAAAACTGACATACTAATAACAGCTTTCTCTTCAATATTAGATGAAAAGAGAAAGTTGAAAAATATCCTCAAAATGCTGTGGAAAACAAAAGTTTAGTCTGAATTAGACCTATTCAGACATAAAAATAATGAGTTCAAAGAAGCTTCTAACCTAAAGAAGACCTTCACTGTGAGTGATACTGTTTTAATGGCAAAAATGAAAGGCATATGGGCCCAATGTAATCTAGCTAATTAATCTTTCCTAGCATTTTATGCTTTAGTAATTCCAGTGAGGAAGGGCATGTCCCCTGGCAATAATCAACCACATAATAGACTTTGTTACCTACCTTTTCACACCTTTTCTACAACTTCCTCTTTTGGGAATCACTGCCATGATTAACTTGTCACTACTGGAGAATGACTAACTTCCCAAAGCATGCTTGAATAAATTCCTACTTTTATAATTACTAACTTATGTAAAATTTTATACATATTAATATTAGATATTCATATTAAAACCAGGACTAAGACAGGATTGCTTTAACCTCAACACTACTTGGTATATTATTGGAAGTTCTCAAGCAGGGTTTCTTAATCTCAGCACTGTTGACATTTTGAGCCAAATGACTCTTTGTTGTGGGGAAGTGTCCTACACCTTGTGAGATGTCTTGCAGTGTTGCTGGCCTTTACTGAGCAGATAGTTGTGACAACCAAAACCATTTCCAGACATGGCCAAATGTCTTCTGAGGAGCAAAACCACTCTGCTTGAAAACCACTATTCCAGACAATGCAATAGAAAAACTAAAGGAAAAGAAACTATGTCTGTTTAAAAAGACTTACTTAATGTGATTTGTTTATAACTAGAATTGAAGAACTATTATAACTAAGAAAGTTTAATAATGTTGCTGGATACAGGATAAATATCTACAAAACAGCCTTTCCTATATATAATCAGTAAACAGAGAAAACATTAAAAAATATATTTCCCTCTTTATAATATCCACAAATACATAAAATATCTAGGAATAATCCTAACAAAAACAAAAACTATATGAAATAAAAATGAAAGAGATAAAATAATGAATTTGAATAATGGAAAGAGGAAAGAAAGACTAAGTTTGTGACCCACCCCAAATCAACATATAGGGATTAAAGCAATTTGAATCATAATCTCAACAGGATTTTGAGGGCTTGGACAATTCAGTATTAAAGAAACAGCTTAATCATGGGGAAAAACATGAAACTTGCTTGACATCATTGCGAAATACAATCCAAGACCACAAGGAGATACTATTCACTACATCCTCATCAGAGTGGCTGAAATTAAAATAGCCGCCTCCATCAGATGCTGGCAAGGGACTAAAACAGTTGAAAATCTGGCACATCGCTGGTGAGGATGTCAAGTGGTACAACCACTTTGGGGACAGGTAGGGCATTTCCTTATAAAACTAAGCATATAACTACCCCATAAATTTTTGGAGAACACAATTTAGTCACAGCAAATGATATGATTGACTAAAATTAGAGAAAGCTGTCGAGGAAAGAGAGTAGGAAGAAGTTACAAGTTAACTCACTTGATGCTCATAATAAGACTCAGTAGATTTCATCTGAATAAAGAAGGCTCTAAGGATATTATGTAAAAGTCTAATTATAAATGGATTGCTGGGTGGCACAGTCAGTGGGCACCTGATTCTTGACTTTGGTTCAGGTTGTGGTATTGGAGTCATGGGGTCAGTGCTGTGTCCAGCTTGCTTGGGACTCTCTCTGCCCCTTTCCCCTGTGCAGGCTCTCTCTCTCTCTAAAATAAATAAAAGAAATAAATATTTTAAGAATAGTCTAATTATAAAGGCAGGCACTAGAATAAAAATAAAGAACTATAATTTTTAAAATAATAGCCTCCACATTGGAAATGTATACAAATATAATCACATGTATATTTTATTTTGTACCCCTTAAGTTAGCCCTTGTTTTAGTCCTAGTTCTAATGTTCAACACCAATGTTTTTTGAAGAAGTTTCACCTGATCATATTTTGGTTGAATGAGTTTTGTTCTTGGGAGATGCTTCAGTAAGACCTAATGTGGACGGTATTCTCTGAGTCCTTCAAGTTGCAGAAATTTTTGCCTGTAGTTTTGACACTTGAAAGACAGCTTGGAAGGATTTCAAATTGTTTGGCTCAGACTTTCTTTCCTTAAGTATCTGATAGATATTATTCCACTTGTTAGCACTGCCTGTAGCTGTACCAAGCTGGTTTTCTTTCATTTAGAAGTGATACAAGGTTTTTGCCCAGATACCCAAAGTTTGCTGCTAGCATAAGGTAAGTCTAATGTTTGTATGATTGGTGTTAGTAGGAAGTCTTGGTGTTGGTCAATCTGGGACAGTTCTCTCATATCTTGAATGTGACTTTTTTTAAAAGAATATTTTATTTATTTATTTGGCAGAGAGAAAGATCACAAATAGGCAGAGAAGCAGGCAGAGAAAGAGGGGGAAGCAGGCTCCCCACTGAGCAGAGAGCCCAATGTGGGACTCGATCCCAGGACCCTGAGATCATGACCTGAGCCAAAGGCAGAGGCTTTACCCTCTGAGCCATCCAGGCAACCCTTCAATGTGACTTTTAATATAAAATTTAAGTCTTATTTCAGAACATTTTTTAATGTATATTTTACTCTATTCTTTTTGTTTTCCTCCAATGGAACAACTCAAATTAATCTTATTTTGAATAGTTTTGCCTATCTATAACTTTCACTTTCTCTTTTAAAAAACCATTTTGCTTATTTCTCTCTGTGTATGTACATTCTCTATTTTGTGTTATACTTTTCATGGTATCTATTTCTTCTTATGCTCCTTCTGATTTAGTCTTACTTACAAAATGATTTTGTCTGTGTCTTCTATTTTTTTTAATATTTTATTTATTTATTTGAGAGAAAGAGACAGAGATAGTGAGAGGGAGCATGAGCAGGCAGGAGAGGGATAAACAGGCTCCCCGCTGAGCAAGGAACCTGATGTGGGGCTCCATCCCAAGACATCAGGATCATGACCTGAATGGAAGGCAAATGCTCAACCAACTGAGCCACCCAAGGCACCCCTGTGTCTTCTACTTCTTTTCTAAAGTTTGCTAGTTACTCATTTCACATACTTCATTGGCTATAACCTTCCCTTTGTTGGTGCTATCTTCCCTGAGTTCTTGTATTTGTTTTTTATTGTTTTCTTTCCTGGGATTATGATTTATCCCCCCTTAGTCATGTTAGAATCTTGTGTTGGAATATTCCTGGGCTTTGGAGCAATATTTTTCTAATGAGTGTTTGTACTCTGTAGGTAAGTGTTGTATATATTTTCAGCTCTTTTTCATTCTTTTGATTTCTTAGAGCAGCTTTCTTTGGATCTAATTCTAGTTGCACAATTACTTTGTTAATCATATTTGAATGATTTGAATTTTCTCTCTTAGATGAAGATCTTTCGAAGTAAGGGAAGGTGTAACTTTCCCAGTTTCTCAGTTAAAGAGCTCCCTCCTTTATTACTATGATAAACGCCACTTTGGGAACACGCCCCACTTAGATTTCAGATCGTAACTTGATTCAAAAAGGTCCCTATCCTCAGCTCCAAACTTCTGTGGTATCTTCATTGTCTCTGGTGAAGAAGCTACCCTCACTGGAGGATCCTGCTTCTGCTTGCCGCTTTCTAACTCCCCTTTCTTTTAGAAGTGCTATTTTATACAATCTGCCACTTCTGTGTGAGTCCTCACCCAAACACATTCTAACTCTCCTGTCTTCAACTGTCCCATCATACCTGCCCTCTTTGATCACAGCAGTCATCACTGATGAGGGGTCCCATCTTTTGGGGAGTGAATATTTACTGTTGGTTTCTAACATCTGGCACTCCTAGAATTCTTCTGCAAACCCTGTTCTCGTAAACACTCACAGTACTGTGTGGTTTCCTGAACTAAGCCTGCTGACTTCAGATGATAAAAACCAGTTATCATTCAGGATACATCAAGGGAGACAGTGGAGGATAGAGAATCCAGTACTAATACAGAGCATAAAGTACACACACACTACAATGTTTACGTCTCAACTGAGCAATACTTCTTGAGTGCAAAGCCATGTCCTTTGCCTGTGAAAAGTAGTTTCAGGAGTAGGACTGGGCTGGCAGAAGGCCTTTCTGGACCTATGAGCTACATAAGAGAAAAAGACAAGGCTCTATAAAGAATCTTGACCAGCTAGGTTGGAGGAAGGCAGCTGATTTTGTGACTCCAGAAGGGAGAGGTAACTGCGTTAGAAAAAATTCAAAATCACTTAGCCTAGATTGCTATTCTAGCCCCTTCTCACCGACAAGAAACTCTTGAAAATAGAGGATCCAGAATTTCCCAAGTAAAATACAATGAGAAATATAAAAGAAAAAAGAGGGTGGGGAGAGAACATTGGCATGGCATCTATTAGAAAAAAAGAAAAGGAAATGAAACATGATTTATTAACATATGAAGAATATTTTGACATGAAACAGTTGAAAATCAATTTAAAAAACCTTTTAATTTTAGCTATTCTAGTGGGGAAGTGTATCTATCCTATTGAAGTTTATTATTATTGAAGTATAATTGACATGTGATGTTATATGAGTTCCAGGTGTACAATATATTGATTCAACAGTTCCGCACATTCCTCAATGTTCACCATGGTAAGTGCAATTGCCATCTGTCACCATGCAACATTATCACAATACTATTGGCTATATTCTCCATGTTGTATCCGCCATCTCTGTGACTTTCTTATTCTACAACTGGAAGTTTCTACTGCTCCATCTCCTCCATCCTATTATAATTTAAACTTGCATTTCCCTGATGAGTCTGAAAAGCAAATGCTTAAAACTGTTAGAAAAGAATATCAGAGAATGACTTTATTGTCTTCCTTGGTTCTCTGTAGGGGCAGAATTGAGCCTGATTAAGAGAAATATCACAAAAACAATCTATTAGCAGCACAAAACACAGATACTGAAGACCCTCTAGTATGTGCCTGCTAGCGTTAGAGATATGACCATAGAGTCACTGAATGGAAGTTAACTGATGCGCACAGATATTACTGTTACTATTATCATATTTACCTTAAGCCTGAAAGGTTCAAGAGCAATTATGCCTTTGCAAACAATTTTCCTGTGCCCCTTTTTAATTCCCAGCAATGTGATATTACTAGCAGAAAATAATTTTTTAAAGACTATACTTATTTATTTATTTGACAGAGAGAGATCGCAAGCAGGCAGAGAGGCCGGCAGAGAGAGGAGGAAGCAGGCTCCCTGCTGAGCAGAGAGTCTGATGCGGCCTCAATCCCAGCACCCCAAGATCATGACCTGAGCCAAAGGCAGAGGCTTAACCCACTGAGCCACCCAGTTGTCCAGAAAATAAATTTCTTAAAAATACTGTGGATAGATAGGGGCGCCTGGGTGGCTTAGTCATTAAGCATCTGCCTTTGGCTCAGGTCCTGATCCCAGAGTCCTGGAGTCCTGCTTTGAGCTCCCTGCTCGGGAGGAAACTTGGTTCTCCCTCTTTCACTCCCCCTGCTTATGTTCCCTCTCTAGCTCTGTTTCTCTCTGTCAAATGAATAAATAATATCTTTAAAAAATACTGTGGATATTTTCTTAAGTATCAGAAAACAAGACTGCTAGGTTTTGTACCTCTTCAGTCATACTAAATCAGATCAATTAAACAAGTATTTATTGAACATCTTCTGTTTATCATGGACTTAACTTAGATCCTGGGAATACAAAATTGAATAGGCCTTGCCATTGAGACATGCTCAGTCTAGTAGAGAGCACACGTATAATGTAAGTAACTAGAATTCGGTTTGGTAAAGGCATGAATAAAAGCCTGTATGAGGCAGAAAAGAACACAGAGAAAAGAGCGACCATGTGCTAGGGAAGAGGGGATATGATACAAAAGCTTTTTATTTTTTGGATTTGAATGGAGGACTCAGAGTTCAATAGAATGGGAAAGAGGAACAGAGCATTTCCAGACAAGCCAGCGGTTTAAGGTCAGATCATGAAGTGCCTGCTGTAGCATTTTAACATGCTTGGATTTTGTTCTTCAGGGGAAGGGAAAGCAATGAGGAATTTAGACAAAGATATAATATGACCAGATTTGCAATTTAGAACAATGACCTTATAATATAGTTGCTGATGTTGCTTTTTTTTTTTTTAGATTTATTTATTTATTTGAGAGTGAGAGAGGCAGAAGGGGCAGAGGGAGAGATACAGAGAGAGAATCTCAAGCAGACTTGGCCCTGAGCGTGAAGCCTGATGCATAGCTCAATCCCAGTACCCTGGGATCACTACCTGAGCTGAAACCAAGAGTTGGGCACTTAACTGACTGAGCCACCCAGGTACCCCTGATAACGTTGTTCTTGACACTACTGTCTACGTCTATCACATGGTAAAACAAGTAATTATGTTGGTGCTTTTGAGAACTGGTATTTCCTGTATGGAATAAAGGAGAAATAAATGTAGGATCAATGAGGTTAAGTAAAATACTATAGATAATTATGAATATCAGAATGAGCTCATGATTTATTTACTTTTTTTAAAAAAAGTCCTAGGTGTCTGATGAAAAGACCTGGAAACAAGGAGCAATGACCACCCTTGTACTCTCATTTTGGTCTCTAAATACCATTTCTCACTAAAAAGAACAAAGGCTCTTTTGAGAAATGGCTGCTTATAGTTGGAGTCAAGAAATTTATTAAATAATCCAGAAACATTACCATATAAGAAAGTAAGTTGTCAAAAAGAACTCAGAACAAACTTTAAGAGGTTTCAGTAAGGATAGCCACTTTCATGAGACAAGTAACGGCAATGGGCAGAAGCATACCAAATATGCTTAAATTTATGAGTAAAATATTAAATACAAAATAATAAGTACTTAATATTAAGTAATTATTAAATAATTATAATGTGTAAAATATTACTAAAAAAACAACAGTGGTCACCTTTCAAAGATAGTAGAAAGCTAATTCATACTTGAACTCTGAAAACTGGTAATGGAAAAAAATCAAAGATTTAACCTATCTTTCCTATAGTAACTACCAAGAGTACCCAAAATAGTTAATAAGGAAAATTTCTCTTTCTGCAAGATAATACAGTGTGCAAAACATATTTTTGCCAAACTTTAAAAATAAGTAGGCAATGATCACCAACGGCTGCTACTAACAGAAAAAAAAGCCAATCAGGCATTTTGTTCCTCCTGATGAATTTACATACTACCATTCATGAAGCACCATTTTGAAAAGAAAAATGGGTATTAAATTATGTCATAACAAATCTCAAAATTTAACTACCCCCCATAGGAAATGCAAAAGAGAAGAATCTATTAAACCATACAACTGGAATGGACTCAACAAAATCCAGAATGTGGGAAACTACAGGATAAATGTCTCAGGTTCTTCAACAAATAAATAACATGAAAAAAATTGAAACAAATTTTTAAAATGTGAAACTTGAACACCAATAGAGTATTTGATATTATGAAATTATCAATTATTTTTTCAATGTGATCATTATATTATGGTTGTATATAAAATAAGAATCATTATATTTTAGAGACAAATATTTATGAATGAAATGATAACATTAGAAATGTGAGGAAGAGAATGGGATAAAGATGAAATCAGCTTGGTTATTACTGAAACTGAGCCATGGGATCCTTGTGGGTTCATCACACTATTCTGTATGTTCAATAATAACTTTTTAAAAAATCATTGCTTTTAAAGGACAATTTTATTTCCCTAACATCTGGATTGGGGGAGGCCAATTTGCTATAACCTACAAACACTGATGTTGGCACCCTGCGTTTTTTGACGAGGCCTCCATGTTTTTGTCTCAGAGCTCATTGTAACAGTCATCACCCCAATGTTCACCTTATTGTGCGGACAGAGGTGTCAAGAGTTTGGCAAATTTATCATTAGCCCTCTTGAAGTTGCTACAGTTGATCATTGGACCCAAAGACATCCGGTTTCTTGTTTCCCTTAGGTAAAGCACAGTGCAGATTACGACCAGCAAATGGGCTACTGGAGTATTTAAGTACTGGAGTAGTTCCCCCCTGCATAATTTTTCTAAAAAATAAACAGGTCTCTAGGGAAGGTCTAAAAAGCAGCCCAAACACAGATGTCCCTCATGTCTCCAGTTTGTGACATCTGATGGAGAGCCCCTCACATACTAGCCATGTCAGCAGGCTTCCTATCTGGTATAGGATGCTTATTGATGCTTATTTTAAAGTATTAAAATATTAAAAATATTAAAATAATTTCAGGAAGGGAAAAAATAAACTTCCTGTGCTGAGACTGATTTTTAATATTTGTTACAGTAAGTTAATCTACTGTGAGACTTAAAGTATAAACATAGATGGAAAAACTACTTAAATGTGCTACTTACCAAGAAGGATAAAATGATGGTAGAAGCATGACATGTTTTAAAACATTTTGGAGGCAACAGTGTAATAATAGCAGCCAACATCTCCTGAGTGATGATATGCACATCCAAGTGTTTCATATTAATATACCTAATTTACCTTAATTCATCCTAAGTGCTTTTTACATTTAATCCAAGGAACAACTATTTGATGGAGGTCCTGTTATTAGTCTCAACCAGTGAAGAATCCAAGAAGGTCAAGTAACTCACCCAATACCATCTGGCTCCAGAGCCTCTGCTCTTAACCACAATCCCCTAACTGCCCGAGTGGTAATCAATCAGGTATGAACATCCTCAAAGATCTGAATTAGAAATAAGAGCAGGTAATCTCTTGGTCCCTTATTCTCTAGGGCTATGTAGTCTTTTATCCAGTCTCTGTTGTCTGCTTCTTTCTTTTTGTCTTTGCAGTCAACTGAGTCCTCTCCACTTGATGTGTCTTTCATTGAAAAAACCAGCAAAAACTGACCAATGGCTTTGAATTCCAATTGCAAAGTACTAGGAAAAAGACTTCTTTTAAGCTGAGAAGTCAGGGATCCCTTGTCCTTGGGGACAAACAGCTGCAACTATGGAGAAAAGGCTTGCCTTTCCTTCACATATCATAAAAATGGTTGCCCAGGCTCACAGAAACTAGTTTTCAGAGAAATATAAGGGTTGGCAAAAAAAAAAAAAGAAAAAAAAAAGAAAAGAAAAACAAAACAAAACCCAAATTCCTGTATTATTCCACTGATGTGTGTTCACTGTATTAACATTCTTTGCATATACAAGTTCATTTGGGTTAAGATTGTAAGAATATTTGCCCGCAGCTTACCCTTCCAGAACAAAACCTGTTTGTATTCTTCCATTACCTAACAAATACAAAATTTGTATAGACTTAAGATGGAAATCTGTTTTTGTTTTCCATGTCACTACAATAAACTACCACAAACTAAGTATCTTAAACAATAGAAATGTATTCTCTCACAGTTCTGTAGGTCAAATATCCAAAATCAAGGTTTCAGCAGGGTTGGTTCTCTCTGGAGATTCTGAGGGTGAAACAATTTTATGCCTCTTCCCCACTTTCGGTGGCTGCCTGCCATTCTTCGCATTCCCTGGCTTGTAGATGCATCACTCCAATCTCTGCCCCCATTTTCACATTTCTTTTTCCCTGTATTTCTCTTCTTTTAGCTCTTAAACTTTTCACTGGATTTAGAGTGCACCTTAATCCAGAATGATTTCACCTCAATCTTTTACCCTAATTACATCTGCAAAGACCCTTATTCCAAATAAGATTACATTTTAAGGTTCTGGGTAGACCGGAATTTAGGACATACATGATCCAACCAACTACCTCATCCATAATGCCTCTCTGGGACTAAGACCCTAGAAGGCCCACTGGTCCCTTCCAAATTGATTTGGTTTGCTTTTTCCAAACACTTAATATGTGGTAGGCACTGTTCTAAATCCATCATGAATAATAACTCACTTAATAGTTTTTATGAATTGGTATGGTTTTTCTTCTGCATGTTCCCTCCCCTGAGTGAAAGGCTGACCACCCGACCCTCAGCAGCTGGCCCAGGGCTGTGCGCATGGTCACCTTGATCAAGACTGACAGGAGACCCAGCCTCAGCTGCTAAACACTGACAGTCCACATAGGGTCTCATTTAGAAGTAAAATGTCAGCTCCTGGAGAAAGCTAAATAAAAGATTCAGGCACCCGACAGAGGAGATTTAAGATTTCTTATGTCAATATCTCCATTGGAAAAAAATCAGCAGGATAGCTCCTAAGGAAACAGAGAAAGGGATAATAATGAAGAGAGCTGAGCAGCCCCAGCAGCAGGCAGAAGTGGCTGAGACACACCATGCATGGTTCATAGTGTTCAAGAATGTTCCCTGCACTTCAGGACTGGTAGCTGTGTGAACCATATGCCCCTCTAGGTTTTTCTACATTGCCGCTTGCTTCTCCTCTCTTCCCCTCGGACCTAGAGAGCCAACTCCCCACTGAGGTGCTCAGCTAGACTGAATGCTTTTTAATATTTGTCTCATTTGGTTTTAAAATACCACGAGGATCTACAACATAGTAAGCTGGGAGCCAAATATGAATTGAATAAATGAAATTTTATGTCCCTTTAGTGGAATAACCAATTTAAGAGTTGACATAAGATTGGAGTTACTGATTTATTTAAGACTGATTTTTATCAGCCCTGGGAGGTGCAATGCTGTGTTTTCCATGTGTTTATGTCTTCACAAAGCCCAAGTGAGATGAAGTCTCCATTCTGGAGGCACTTCATAAAAAATAGTGGCTTCTGCGGGGACAGGAGCAGAAATCAATACACCGTCTGCACCAGCCTGGCTGTGACAGACTGCCAACCAGGAGGCTGGAAAGAGCCCCTCCCTATGTAGAGGCTCTCTCTGGAAGGGAGGTCTGGGCGCAGACATCTTGCTCTGACCTGACTTCCTCAACTGCTGAAAAAAGACGTAAAAGAACCACGCTCCACTACCAGAGAATTGTAACCTGATAATCTGGTTACCATTGAGACCAGCCTCTAGCAAGGGGGCTGAGAGACTCAGCCTAGGTAGAAGGACTGAAATGGAACGGCACGCCCTGCCCCCAGAAAGCAAGCCAGAAGCTCAGGAGGACAACATTTCAATGCAAAACCCCAAATCGGGGGAAAGGCAATTTATTAAACTCCTGGCACTGACTACAAGTACCAAAAGCTCTACAACTCACTGATAAAGTTTTCCACCTCATTTACTTTTTTAAACTTTTTTCTAGTTTTACTTATAAAGCTTCCACGTTAAGCTTAAAATTACATTCTCACTGTTTTTCTTCTTTCAATTTTTAGCCCCCTTCTTATCACAACGTGATACCCAATACAACACCCCATAACATTTTTTATTTTTTTTCATTTTTTTTATTTTTTATATATTTTTTATTCTTTTTTCTTTTATTTTTTTTATTTTTTCTCTTTTTTACCCTGAAATTCTTTCAAACACACCCCTGTATTTTCTGCTTTTGTTTTGCCCTCTTGTTTCCCTGTTCGCTCTCTGTTTCTCCCTTTCTTCTCTCCTCTTTCCTTTATTCTCTCTTTTATGTGTACATGTAGATACAAGCTTCAAGTCAATCCCATATCCCTATTCAATACTACCCCTATATACAACAAGTTCTAATCCCCTATATCTTTTGAAAGTGGGCTCCTCCAACAATAACAACAAGACAAACTCGGGATCGTCTAAAACGCATTCCTTGCCCACAAGGAGTGTCTGCCCTCACCTTCCCACTATAGTTTGTCAGTATGTCTGTGTAATTGTCTTTACTTCTATATTATATAAGTACTGGTCTTGGGGGTCATATAGGTTGGGCTTTGCTTTTTGACCTCTCCATTTACCCTTGATAACCCTTTTCTTTACCCCGTAACAGCTTTGTACCATATAAATCCTATCACCGGGCCCTGCTCTGGAAGGGGTGTCTTTTCTTGCTTCCTCCTTTCCGTTTTCTTTTTTCTTTCTCCTCCCTTTTCGGCGATGAACTCTGGTTGCTCCAAAACCTTCCAACGACCAATCCACCTAGATAGTGGCTGATATATTTAGTCATACACCCCCTCAACCACTCCGCACCACAATGACTCGGAGAAGGAACACCCAACAGAAGAAGAACCCTGAGACTGCAACATCAGTCACAGAATTACTGGAAATGAACATAAACAATATGACAGATATGGAATTCAGGGCAGCAATAGTCCAAGCAATAGTCAATTTAGAAAAGAACATTAGTCTCAAAGTGGAAGCCATAGTAACAGAAGTGAAAGCTGAGGCTTTAGACGAGATGCAATCTAATTTAAATATGCTAACAGCCAGAGTAAGTGAAGCTGGAGATCGTATCAGTGATCTAGAAGACACATGGAATAGGAAGGAGGAGCAAGAGAAGTCTTGGAGCAAACAACTAAAATCCCAAGAAAACAGAATAAGGGAAATGAATGATACCATGAAACGCTCCAATATTAGAATTATTGGAATCCCTGAAGGAATTGAAAAAGAGAGAAACCTAGAAAATATTGTTGAACAAATCATGGATGAAAATTTCCCAAATCTGGGGAATGAAACAAATGTTCATGTTCTAGAAGCAGAGAGGACACCCCCCAAGATCAATGAGAACAGAAAAACCTGCAGGCACATAATAGTAAAATTCTTGAATCATAAAACCAAAGAATATGTCTCAAGGGAAGCTAGGAGAAAGTGATCTCTTACCTATAGAGGGAGGACCATCAGAATAACGTCAGACCTTTCCACAGAAACCTGGCAAGCCAGAAAGGGCTGGCAAGACATATTCAGGAAGTTACATGACAAAAATATGCAACCAGGATAATGTATCCAGCAAGGTTGACTTTCAAAATGGAAGGAGAAATAAAGAGCTTCCAAGACCCCCAAGGTCTAAAAGATTATGCAACCACCAAGCCAGCACTACAAGAAATACTAAGAGGGGTTCTTTAGAGGAGAAACGAACCCAAGAGTGACACAAAACAGAAATATACAGAAGTAACTTATAGAAACATGAACTCCATAGGCAACATGATGTCAATACAAACATATCTATCAATAATCACCCTCAATGTGAACGGCCTAAATGCTCCAGTAAAAAGACACAAGGTTGCAGACTGGATAAAATGATAGGACCCATCCATATGCTGTCTACAAGAGACTCATCTTGAATCGAAAGACACTTCCAGATTGAAAGTGAGGGGATGGAAGACCATCTTTCATGCCAATGGACCCCAAAAGAAAGCCGGGGTAGTGATTCTCATATCAGACAAATTGGATTTTAATCTAAAGACTGTAGTCAAAGACACAGAAGGACACTACATCATACTTAAAGGGTCTATACATCAAGAAGATCTAAGAATTGTAAATATTTATGCCCCCAACATGGGAGCAGCCAACTACATAAGCCAACTGTTAAACAAAATAAAGAATCATATTGATGCAAATACACTAATCGTTGGAGATCATAACACACCACTCTCAGCAATGGACAGATCATCTAAACATAAAATCAGCAAAGAATCAAGAACCTTGAATGACACATTGGACCAGCTGGATCTTATAGATATATTCAGAACATTTCACCCTAAAACAGCAGAATACTCATTCTTCTTGAGTGCACATGGAACTTTCTCCAGAATAGACCACATACTAGTTCACAAATCAGTGCTCAACCGACACCAGAAGATTGAAATTATACCCTGCATATTCCCTGACCACAATGCCGTGAAACTGGAACTCAATCACCATAAAAAGTTCAGGAGAAAATCAAACACTTGGAAGCTAAAGACGAGCCTACTCAGCAATATGTGGATCAACCAAGAAATCAAAGAAGAACTGAAACACTTCATGGAAACCAATGAGAATGAAGATACATCAACCCAAAACCTATGGGATACAGCAAAGGCAGTCCTAAGGGGGAAATTCATAGCCATCCAAGCCTCACTCAAAAAAATGGAAAACTCCCGAATACACCAACTCTCATTACACCTTAAAGAACTGAAAAATCAACAAAAAATTAAACCAACCCCCCACACAAGGCAGGAAATAATAAGGATTAGAGCAGAGATGAATGAATCAGAAACTAGAGATACAGTAGAACGCGTCAATGAAACTAGAAGCTGGTTCTTTGAAAGAATCAATAAGATTGATAAACCATTGGCCAAACTAACCCAAAAGAAAAGGGAGAAGACCCAAATTAACAAAATCATGAATGAAAGGGGAGAGATCACGACTAACACCAAGGAAATAGAAACAATCATCAAAAATTACTATCAACAACTATATGCCAATATGTTTAACAATCTAGAAGAGATGGATACATTCCTAGAAACCTATAAGCTC
>PITA01030709.1:0-16168 GCA_004023965.1 Spilogale gracilis | reverse complement strand
GAAACAACAGAGACTTTGAACACAGAAACAAACTGAGGGACTTGGAGGGAGGGGGGTGGAGGGATGGGAGAGCCTGGTGGTGGGTACTGGGGACACCTAAAGCGGGGAGCACTGGGTGTGGGGAATGGGGAATGAATCTTGAAACACTGGAAAAAAAAATTTAGTAACAATAAAAAAAATAAATAAATAAATAAATAAAAAAGAATAAGTTCTAATTGGCTATATTTTATTAATAATACATAGTATTTTCAGTATCATTCAGTTCTAAATGTTTTTAACTTCTATAACATATATCTCTTTAACTCATAACTTATTTGGAAATGTGATCTCAATTTCCCAGTACATAATGTAGATTTTTTAAAACATTAGTATCATATTGTTATTTGTTCCAAGGCTTTTGCATTATGGTCAAACAAGTGTGTTAAGATTTTCTTTATGAGTATGTTTCTGATCAATTTTCATGAATGTTTAATATGTACATGAAAAGAATATTTATTTGCTAAAAAAAAAAAAAAGAAAAGAAAAAAAAGAAAACAATATTCATGACAAAACTCTATCATCCAGTAAGTACTTACTGCATGCCAGGCACTGTGCTAAACACTATATATGTATTTTCTCATTTAATCCCCAAGTACACTATGATGTAAGTACAATTAGTATTTCAATTTTATTAATGAGAAAATGGACTGGAGGAGATGAAGCAACTTTCCCAAAATTTCACAGAACACAAACTCAGGTGTATCTGACACCAAAGCTTATGCTCATTAGACTGTGCTGTCAGCAAACTTTTCCATAAGGTATTTGAATGATTTTTTAAAGTATCTTTTGGCTTTTCTTCAGTATCTACATTTTCTGAAAGTAGTATTAGCTTTACAATTCAGAAAGACACAAAGTAAACTCTTTTTAAAGAAGAAATGCGGTGTCTGTACAAAACAAAATGTTTTGCTTTTTCCTAAAATGTTTATATCAGAGTGGCACACCAGAGCCTCAAAGAAGAGCCAACCTAAGTGAGCTGACAATTGAGTGGGTTTATAATTCTCAGGTTTCTTCATTCACCTTTCAACAAAGTCTCATCAGCAGAAATGCTGCAAGTCAGGAGTACTTAACCTCTGGAGGGTCATGACTCCTCTGAGAATCTGTTGAAAGCTATGAACCCTCTTCCCAGGACAAGAGGAGAAGCATGCACATACACATACCCACAGGCACATGATTTCAGAAGACTTACAGGTGCAACCACACTCTTGGTGTGCCCCAGGTACAGGGCCCCAGGTAACTTCTGACTGACTTGTTGAAGCTCAGCTCCATCTCTGGCATCGTTGTCTACACAACAAGCTAGAGGTGACAGCCTCATTGGCCAAGACACTCTACCATCAGCAGGGATGTGCTCTGAGGTCTCTGTCAGTGGGAAGGTGAATTTTGGCAGATTTTACCTACATTCTTAACTGATTCCCTGATTAAGTCTCTGGAGATGATGCTGAGGAAAACTAAAAGGCTACATGGATATGAACTCATGAGGCAAGTCATGAAAACAATACAAGGGCAACTCCCAGGAGTGTATCCCTTTACAATTAGAAAACCCATCAACAGATGAATGGATAAAGAAGATGTGGTACATATATACAATGGAATACTATGCCTCCATCAGAAAGGATGAATATCCAACTTTTGTTGCAACATGGACTGGACTGGAAGAGATTATGCTGAGTGAAATAAGCCAAGAAGAGAAAGTCAAGTATCGCATGGTTTCACTTACTTGTGGTGCATGAGGGGTAACCTGGAGGACAGTGGGAGAAGGAAAGTAAATGGGAACTAGGGTAATCCAGGGAGAGAAATGAAACAACAGAGACTTTGGACACAGAAAAAAATTGAGGGACTTGGAGGGAGGGGGGTAGAGGAATGGGAGAGCCTGGTGGTGGGTACTGGGGACACATAAAGCATGGAGCACTGGGTGTGGGGAATGGGTAATGAATTTTGGAACACTGGAAAAAAAAATTTAAGTAACAATAAAAAAAAAAATTTCCAAACACTTGATCCCAGCTGACACCCCACACGCACCCCACCCCTGCACACACAGCCCTATGAAGAGAGCCTCATTAGCCCTACTTTACATATTACCCAGGTCTCTGCTCTCAACTTCAGCTAAAAGAGCTAACTTTTTGGCCAAACCCCAAGCTTAATACAAATTCAACCCCTTCACCATTCCAATAAGAAATCTCATTGATTTAATTAAGTGTATCATAATTTTTCTAGAATTACTGAAGATCATGGAGCCCTTGGAAGTTTCATCTCACACAGTATATATCTCTACAAAAATCCCAATTAAACACCTCTAGTGTCTCTCCTCCTGCTCCATTCCCCAGATTCCACACACACCCCCACAATGCTCCCTTTCTCTTCTATAGTACACAGAGTAGCTTTCTTCTTTTACATCAGTAAAGAGCTTATTAAAGCATCTTATCAGCCAAGCTAATGCTTTTATATAACTGGGGGGGGGACTTGATAGGGGGGTGTTCTTTGAATTGTTTTGTTTCTTAACTTGTCACCCAGTATCCATTTCCCTTTCTTATAGTAATAGCCTTTATTTTTTCTTTAGGGAGTCATTCTCCTATTTCTCATTCCATATGGTCCTAGAAATGCTGATATGGTGGACAAGCCAATCAGAGTCTCACATCCCCAGTCATAGTGACTGGTTGGGGAAAGATAAATGACTCTTCAGATGCAAGGAAGCCCTATGAGACTTCCTCTGAGCCTGGAAGAGAGGATTTGACTCAGCTAATTATGAAGCTGAGAGAATATAAAATTGAGGATTCCTGCCGCCATCTTGCTATAAATGGAGCCTAAGACCAAAGCCACACATGAAAGACAGCTGAAAGATGGTATGAAACTGAGTCCAGATGGCATAATTTGGGCCTGATGCCAGCAATATCTGAAGTCAATGTCTGTAGTGGGTTGAATGGTGGCCATAAAGATACATCTACATCCTAGCCCGTGGAACATGTAAATGCTACCTTATATGGCAAAAAGTGACTATTATCTTATATGGCAAAAAAATGTAAGGAGGAGCACATCCAGGATTATCCAGGCTCTAAATGGAATCACATACATTCCTATAAAGAGAGGAAGATTTGAAGCAGACCAAAGAAGAGAAAACACAGACACACAAAGGAGAAGCTGATATGAGGATGAAGGCAGAGAGGGAATGACATGGCTGTAATTGCTCTGCTTCTGGTTCTGGCTGTGGTTCCAACCCTAAGGAACCCTGAGAATGCCAGGTAGCCACGAGATTTGAAGAAACAAGGGCCCTAGAGCCTCTGGGGGAGTACAGCCCTGTCAGCACCTTGATTTCAGACTTCTGGCCTCCAGGAGTGTGAAATGAATTTCTGTCGTTGTTAAGCCACCAAGGCTGTAGCAATTTAGAAACTAATACACCAGCCCTATCCCTGAGCTTTTCATTTACTGAGCCAGTAACTTCCCTTTTTCTTTAGGCCATTTTAAGTTGAGCTTTTTTTTCACTTGTAGCAGACTTTTAAAAAAAAAAGATTTTATTTATTTATTTGAGAGACAGAGAAAGTCTGAGCAGGGGGTGGGGCAGACAGAGAGGGAGAAGCAGATCCCCATGGAGCAGGGAGCCTGATGGGAGACTCAATTCCAGGACACTGAGATCATGACTTGAGCCAAAGGCAGATGTGTAACCGACTGAGCCACCCAAGTGCCCCTGTAGCAGACTTTTAAATGATACAGTTGGTCTATCCTTAAAAATGAATTCCCATAACAGCCATTAAAATGACAAAATTTCTCAACATCTCCTTATACAAATAAGGAAACCTTTCAAAGAGATGAGATTATTTTCTCAAGGTGATAGTGCAAGTATACCCCAGACAAGCATCACAAGTACAAAATCTAAGATATTGTAACATGACTCCGAGCTAGTTCTCTGACTCTGTATGTCAGGTTCTGCAGAACGGGTTTTGCTCTAGTTAGTGAACATGTCATGACCTTACATATGGTCCAGCCACAAACAATGACGCGGACACCAGCATTATCAAATTAAACTACCAGCCCCAAAAGTGAAGTACAGGGGACCATTTGCAGAGTTCTAGTCCATCTGTTTTGTTAGAGCTGCTAAAATTCTAGACTTGAATAAAGCCAACCCCCCTGAACATTTCTCACTTGGACCATGTCATGTCAGGTATCTTCACAGTTCCGTGCCCTATATTGTGTTTTGAGCCTCTACACGAACTCTTACCATAAGTATGCGTACTTATACTCTTTTCCCTAAATGATTTCCATCTTCTATTTAGAGTTTCACTCTAAAGGGAGTATATGATGGTTAATTTTTTAAAGATTTATTTATTTATTTGAGAGAGAGAGAGAGAGAGCAAGGAGGTGGTGGGAGGAGGGCAAAGGGAAAAAACTCAAGCCAAGTTCCTACTGAGCATGGAGCCCAAGCAAGACTCCATCTCAGAACCCCAAGATCTGACCTGAGCTGAAGTCAAGAGCTGGCCGTCCAATCAACAGAATCACCCAGGCACCCTATGATGGTTAATTTTATATGTCAAGTTAAGCATTACTTTGGAGTGTTAGTCTAGCAGGGTGTTTCTGGGTGAGATTAACATTTGAATCAGTAGTCTGAGTAGTTTGTGCTTTCTGGTGCAGGCAGCCCTCATTCATTCCACTCAAGGCCTAAAGAGAATAAAAGGCAGAGTAAGGGAGCATTCATATTCTGTCTCTGTCTCTGTCTGTCTCTCTCTCTGCTGTGGTCTTTAAGTTGGGACATCAGTTTTCTCCCCTCTTCAGACTTGGATTCAGGCGTCATACTATTGGCTCTCCTGCTTCGGGGCCTTCAGACTTAGATTGAACCTATCCCATCAGCTGTTCTGGGTTTAGACTTTTCTGCCTCCATAACTGCATGAGTCAATTTCTTATAACAAATCTCTTGATTTATACATATAGACAGATAGACACTTGGTAGGTAGGTAGATGATAGATGGGTGGATGGATGGATATATAGATAGATATATGATGGATAGATGACAGATCCTACTGGTTCTGTTTCTCTATATATGCATACATATATCATACATTGTTCCTCAGAAGCTTAGAACAATTTATACACAGGTATCCCCAGCTTTTCAAAAGTTCATATTATGCCACTTCACTTTTATGGAAGATCTACATTGGTACATGTTCTCACTAACTGAAAGAAATTTGAAGAGGATTTTCACTTTTAAAGCAAAAAGTGAAAGGGGGAAATAGCATTCAGCATTTGTGCTGCAGCAAGGTGGAATAGAGGCAGCAGCCTGAGCAGCAAGCAAGGGGGGCCCTGCCAAGCTCCTTCCCCAGGAACTGTATTCAGCATCAGAGCATCAAGCCACCATAGCTTTGAACTGTGTCTGTGAGCATCTGTACTTTATCAGGATTTATTTTGTGCATCCATTAGCAAGATGGGTGCTAAATTATCAGAAAAGCCTAAGAGAGGTTATTATTTGGGTCTGGGAAGGCTCAAACATGTTTCCATATACATTAATGGTAAATATTTCTTTGCCTTACACCATTTTGGTTTACAAAGGTTTTTGTAGGAACACTCCACTTATTGGATTGTGCAGAAACCTGCATATATAAGGCATGTACATCATCTTCCATATTCCATATATATGGTACTAATATGGCTTTGAGTATCTCCCTGTATAGGGCACTCTGCTGCTTGCAACATCCTTTTTTAAAGATATGATTCACTCCAAAGGATAAAAATACATAGCACTATAGAGTTTAAAAATTGTCCACACTCTCAATCTTTATTTTAATCCATACATTTTCCATTTTCAGACAAGGAAAATGAGGTTCAGAAATTGTAAGGGACTCACCCAGCCCCCACTATCAAAAACACCAGCTCTAGGGTCTTAGCCAAAATCTTCTGGAGCTGGAACCTTGGACTGGCTGAAGGGAAGTGGTGATCTGAGGGAACAGAATGTGATTGTTACCTTTTAAGGGGTTCCCTCGGTATCACCTCAAGTATAACAACCCTTGGCCTGAGTGTTACATGTACTTGCATAACAGAAAACCACTGGAAAATCCTTATGCTTCTAGTCACTCTCTGGTTCCATAGAGAAGTTTAGCAATGAAGCCGAGGCACCTTCATTGCTCATCCTTCCAGGTTTTCACTAGTCTAAATAGCACTTTTCTGAAAATTAGGGAATTTCCCGGGGGGCTTTGAGGTCCCTTGTGTCTTAGGGAGTTGGTGAGTGAAAACGGGGTGACCCCAGAGCCCACTTGCCCCAGCCAAAGGCCTTTGCTGGTGAACTGACACCAAACTTCTCCACCCTGAGCCCCATTCACTTTCTTCCTCCTCATTTACAGATTCTCTCCCCTTCCTTCCAAGGCCACAGGTAGGTGGGATATCCAGTTGGCTGGCTAGCCCCTAACCTACCATGCTCACCGTAGAATGTAGAGCTTTCTTCTGTAATTCCAACACAAGCATCTTTGGTTCAAACATTGAGTCTTCCCTTTAGAATGCCACCAAAATTACAAGCAAAATAAGAATCTTCAACCAACTCTTCCAAAAGCTAGCTGCTGGTCCGTTTAACTGATCTCCATTCCTGATGCATTAATGAGGTCCAGCAGAGCCAGGGAACACTACTTTCAGCCAATCAATCCAAAGATCTGATGACACTTTTAAACAACAACCAATATTGGGAAATAAGGCTTTATTGTTCGCAAATCGCTGCCAGGAAACACAGGCCCAGCTCCTAAGGTGGGAGATTTCAGAAAGCACTTCCTCTACGGTAGGGTGAAACCCTCTATTCTAAATCAAACCATTTCAATTATCACTTAATGTTCACAGTCAATTAAATAAACTGTGGACCAAGAAAGGAAATAAGTAGCAGCCAACAAATCATGTCCACAATAGAACTGAAATCATCAGAGCGTTTAATTCAACATTCCTCCTAACCAAAAGTGAAAATTATAGAGCATTTATCTTAACCATAACAAAGAGTATTTCTTTGTGTTTATGAAAGAAAAACGGTCTCCAAGAATTTGGGGTACAAAATTGCCAACCAGTTGATTCTGGCTGCACTGGGGAGTGGAGACAAGAAGGAGGGGGCAATGGAGGAGCTCAGTAAAAGGGCAAGGACACTGGGCAAGCATAGGTTCCTATGAAACCTGATGTCACTGCCCCCCAACACCTAATCTACAGAATGATAAATGCAACTGACACCAGTCATGTAAAAATAGTAATGATATACATTCATCTAGATAAATGTATATAAACTAATTTTTAAAGTTTTAGGAAAAACACACACTAAAATGATAGCAATAGTTACATCTGAGGTAGGGGTAAAGCAAGTCAGAAGAGGCTGATCTGTAATATTCAATTTTTAGAATTTTCAATAGAACGAAAAGTTATGATGTACTATGCTGGCTAACTGAACATAATAAATAAATGAATGAATGAATAAATAAATAAATAAAGATTCAGATTCTGAAGTCCCACTGAACCAAGAGAGCTTCATACATCGATAAGCTATAAGTAGGCACACAGAAGGAGCAACCATTTCGTGCTAGTTTTAAAAATATACAGTTGGGGCGCCTGGGTGGCTCAGTTGGTTAAGCAACTGCCTTCGGCTCAGGTCATGATCTTGGAGTCCCAGGTTCGAGCCCCACATCGGGCTTCCTGCTCTGTGGGAAGTCTGCTTCTCCCTCTCTCACTCCCTCTGCTTGTGTTCCCTCTCTAGTTGTGTTTCTCTCTGTCAAATAAATAAATAAAATCTTTAAAAAAAATAAAAATAAAAATAAAAATATACAGTTGACCTTTGGATAACATGGGTTTTAACTGTACTGGTTTACTTATATACAGATTTTTTTTCAGTAAATACAGTACGTTCTCTAAATGAATTTTCTCTTATGATTTTTCTTAACATTTTCTTTAGCTTACTTTATTGTAAGAATATAGAATATATAACACATCTAACATACAAAATCTGTGTTAGTCAACTGTTCATGTTAATGGTAAGACTTCCAGTCAACAGTAAGCTATTAGTGGTTATGTTTTGAGGGAGTTATGTTATATGCAAATTTTTGATAGTTTGCGGGTCAATGTCCCTAACCTCCTCATTGTTCAAGGGTTAACTGTATTATATTCCAAATGAGCAATGTAGGAACATTCTCATATACAAAATAACAGAGGAAATAAGAGAAAATGATCTGAGTGGTTATTAAAAAAATGACTATGGTAGATTTTTATGAAATCTGGATAGAAGACAGATACGCTTTTACCTGAAAATGCATTTTCTTCAACATATCTAGGTAACAGTGGTTGTCTATGAGTGGGAGATAATTTTCTACTTTATACTCCCGTAAAATTTTTCAGGTGTTGAATAGTGCCCATGTAGTATTTTCATAATCAAAAAATACATATGTATTCTTCAAATGCTGCAGTTCAGGTCCCGATATCTAAAACCACTTAACAGACTGGGCATAGAATACGCCTACCATAGAAACACAACAAAGGGGAAGTGAGTATGTGATCATTTTATAGTATCCCTGAAGAACTTCTAAATACAGTCTCATAGTCCAGAGCTGGATCATGGATTGGGATACTATGAGAATTTCCAGTTTGGGACCTAGAGCCCTGTTGTATGTGGAACTCTGGACCTTACCACAATTCCAGGCATTTTCTCAGCCCCTACCCAGGGTTGCTGAGAAGGAATAGATCTGGGAAAGGTACTTCCCATTGCGTAATGAGAACATAAGAACTCCTTAAGGAGGACATTTCTGCTGTAAGAAGAAAAGTAGGGTAAAAACGCAAATCAATACAAGAATGAAATGTCCTTTTCATCCATCCCATCAGAATGGCATAATGTTTAATGTTTGAAAATGCTAGGTGGTGGTAAGGATTTGAGAAAATGAGTTTTCTTGTCCACTGCTTGCAGGAATGTAAGTTAGTATAGGCACCTGGGAGGGCAGTTTGGATTACACTATTAATTCATTAACTATAACACATAAACACACACAACTGGGTCAAATGCATACTTGATTATTGCAAAAGTAACACAAACAATACTTTTCAAAAAAAATGTCAATACTTTTCAGCCAGTCTGTAATATCACAAAAGTACAAAAATAAAGACCATAAAAATCACGTTGTACAAAACTGGTAATGTACTAAAATGAGAGAATCTCAAAAGTTCATGGTAAGAGATCTTTAGTTAACTGCCTTTTGACAATAAGAGTTACGTGGGAGATAGAAACCAATCAACCAATTTTGTCATATCCAGATTCACATTATAGGATCTACCCTAGAGAAACATCACATGAGTACAACTTCACTCATTGGAATACTGTTTGTGTTGGAATGGAAATCACCCACAAGTCCATCAGTAGGGAAGTACTTAAATCACCATGGCTTCATACTATCTTTTTTAAGTTTTATTTATTTATTTATTGAGAACAAGTGAGAGAGTAAGTGAGGGACAGAGAGAGAGAGAGCGTGAGGAGGGGAGGAGGAGGGAGAAGAAGAAGCTCTCCACTGAGCAGGGAGTCTGATGGGGCTCTATCCCAGGGCCTTGGGATCATGACCTGAGCCCTAGGCAAGATGCTTAACTGACTGAGCCACCCAGGCACCGGTGGCTTCATACTATTAAAGAGTCAAAGAATGAGGAAGATATGTATGTCCAAACATGGGAATAACTCCATGACATGGTATTGAATACAATTTTTAAAACAAGCTACAGAATAATAAGTGTAACTGACACCAATCATGTAAAAATAGTAATAATATACATTCATCTAGATAAATGAGTGTGTAAACTAATTCTTAAAGATTTAGAAAAACACACACTAAAATGATAACAATAGTTACATCTGAGGTAGGGATAAAAGAGGGATTAAAGAGACTTTAATTTGATCTGTAATATTCAGTTTTTAGAATTTACAACAGAACAAAAACTGATGATGGCTAACTGAACATAATAAAAAATAAATAAATAAATAAATAAGTTTATTTTTTCCGAAAAAAAAAAAAAGAACTTACAATGGAAATACATTCGTGTATCTCCTGTACAATTAACATAAACATTAAAAAAGAAAAAAGCTCTTAGAAAGGCAAACACAAACCCATGTAAGCTATAACCACCAAGGAAATTCCCTGTATTTATGGTTTCACTTCTTTGGTGCTTTCCCTGAAAATTCAGAAAAAAAAAAAACCACTTCCAATTCTTGCTCAAATGTGTTTTCATTCTTTTTAAATTTCCCCTGGTTATGTAGTAAAGAAAGCTTCATACCTCAAGGAGGAAAAGGTGGGGTTTTTTCCAAAAAAGGAAAAGAGGAAGAGGGGTTACGGGAGAGAAGAGGGTGAGGAGGAGGGAGAGAGGAAGGTAAGGTAGGGAAAACTAGGGAGAACTATACTTGCCTCCTTAGCCTATGAGAAAAAAAGGGCTCCTGCCTTAGAATCCGGCCGCTCCCTCTTAATGGCTGTGGGAACTTGAGCAAGTGGCTTCATTTCTGGGTCTGTGTTTTCTCTTCTGCAGACAAGAGAGTAAGAAAGCCTGGGTAAGTTGTCCTGTTTGATATCCAGTGCATAGCAGGGAGTAAGGCAGCATGCTTGTGAGCTGGGCTAGAGGAGCTGAGAGCCTGAGGACAAGGTGCTGGCGGGCTCCGCCACTCTGCAATATGATTAATTTCATCTGATGGGGGCTGACCAACCTCCCGTCTGTTATTAGACAAAGAAAAGAGAAGGCAATTTCATCAGCAAACCTGAACCTTCCGGTCTGCAGAAATCCACAGATGTAAGATTCGTCAGTTCCATAGGTCATTGTTATCCTTAGACCACATTTGCAGCCCTTGATAATTGGCAAAATGTTTTCCTTTCCATTACCTAATGCAATCCTCGCAACAACTTCATTAGGTTATCGAGCAGATGATATTTGCATTTTCAGAGGAGGAAATTGAGGCTCAGGGTAGCTAAGTGACTTGCCAGAGTCACTCAGGAGAACAGAGGATTCATTCCAAGTCAAATCCGTGTCGTTATGAAGCCTATACCACTTTCACTCCCCACTGTACCTTACCGTTGATGGCTCGATAACCTGAGCAACGAGTGCAGGCGCAGTGTGAGGGCGTGGGAGATGCTAACTCACCATCACTTCTGGATAATCTCCCACTCCTGGTTTACCCAATGTCACTACCTACTTTGCAGCTACTCCACAGAAAGGACCAGCTTCCCCTGTGGGAAAATTCTCTTAAGTCAACCTTGTACATAATCCAAAACCATCAAGTTTGAATCTCCCTGTCTGCTCTAAGATAGTATTTCTGTCGGGACCATTGTCTCTCTTTCTACTTGATAAGGTTTTCCTTCTTTCTCTAGCTCTCCACTCCTTTTCCAAACATATGACACAGGGAAATTCTCAGACTCCGTATCTGTTTGGGCATCTTCTAAATCCCTGGAGGATATTCTGAGATCATGTTCTATCCACGAAGTGTTTTTTTCCAGGACCCTCTTCTAGTGTCAGAGCAGACTGTCCCTTAATCTTTGGGGAATTAAAATATAGTTTCCTTCTCCCTATGTGTGTAGTGAACTATGACCGCTTGGCTTAGGTGGCTTTATTCCTGGCCAGCAACAAAAGGGGGAATTTGGTGAGGAAAAATCATTTGGGCTGGTTTCAAGAACCTATTGAAAAGTTTTAAGATTTATGTGTTCTCAGATGTAGTCACACACACAGAGAAGGAAAAAAAGTGGAGGTAGGGGGGCAGGGAGGAAGAAGTGGAAGAAGAAGAAAGAGAAAAAAGAAAGAAAAAATAGAGAAGAATCCCTTTTTATATCAGAAAATGTTTACATTTTAAAAACAAAGTATTTTTTTCCTCCTGTGAATCTTAAGCGAGGCATCCAAATCAGGACCTACAAAAGTCAGCCCAGAGGCACGGTTCCATAGTGTCTCTTTGCTTTCAGTAAGATGCTAAAGTAGTTATAAATCCTTTGTCTGAAAGATAGAAAGGAAAGACAGATTTTTCATCTAGGCGACTAGGATAAGATAGGAAGCCAAGCACCATAATGTCTTCATAAGCCCTTCAACAAGATTACTTAACAGACTGGTTTTCACTGCCAAAGCAAAGCAAAGAACTAAAGCAGTTTGCTGCATACGTTAGATGAACTTGGCCCAATTCCATCAAAAAATGGAGAATTGGGGGAGTTGGGGGCAGGGAATAGTCTTTCTTTGTCTGAGGAGGAGCCTCACTTTTGTGCTCTATTTGTCACTGGATATCAAGTTCCCCTAAAAAGTAAAGTCTGCTAGCAGGCACAGATGTAGCTTATAGATAATTCTCTTATTCGACAAAATTAACATTATTGAGTATTAAGTTATGCTAGAGACTTTGCATATGTCATCTCACTTAATTCTTATGATGTGTCCTCAGGAAAAAAAATTTATATATATCAACCTTGATTTTCAGGTGAGGAAATTGATGTTCCAAGAAAGCTTCACTAAGCTACACAAGGTAACAGCGCCAGAGGTGAGCAAAGAAAGGATTTGAACTGAATTCTATCATACACACACACACACACACACACACACACACACACACACACACACGCACACCATTTTGTATTATATGGGTCAAAAAGAGAGCACATAAAAACTGCCGGGAAATCCAGGCATGATACAATATAATGTGTATATTTTGACAATGGTTATGTGGGAGGAATTTATATTATGATGAGAGTTGTCAGAAATCATATCATGAATTCAACCTTTCAGCCATGAAAGAGATTTCTTATTCATTCTTTTTTTAATTTAAAATCAATCAATTAACATATAGTGCTTTATTAGTTTCAGAGGTAGAGCTCAGTGATTCATCAGTTCCATATAACACCCAGTGCTCTTTACATCATGTGCCCTCCTTAATGCCCATCACCCAATTATCCCATCCCCCTCAAGGTTTTCCCCTCCAGCAATCTTCAGTTTGTTTCCTTTAGTTAAGAGTCTCTTATGGTTTGTCTCCCTCTCTGATTTCACCTTATTTTTCCTTCCCTTCCCCTATGTTCATTTGTTTTGTTTCTTAAATTCCACATATGAGTGAAATTATATGATAAATGTCTTTCTCTGATTGACTTATTTCACTTAGCATAATACCCTTTAGTTCCATCCACGTCATTGTAAATGGCAAGAATTAATTCTTTCCAATGGCTGAGTAATATTCCATTGTTCATGTATACCACCTCTTCTTTCTTATCCATTCAGCTGTCAGTGGACATCTGGGCTCTTTCCATAGTTTGGCTATTGTGGACATCGCTGCTATAAACATTTGGGTGCAGGTGCCCCTTCGGGTCACTACATTTGTATCTTTGGGTAAATACCCAGTAGTGCAATTGCTGGATCATAGGGTATCAACTTTTTGAGGAACCTCCATACTGCTTTCCAAAGTGGCTGCACCAGTTTGCATTCTCATCAACAGCGTAAAGAGGGTTCCTCTTTCTCTACATCCTCGGCAACATCTGTTTCTTGACTTCTTAATCTTAGCCATTCTGACTGGTGTGAGGTGGTATCTCATCATGGTTGTCATTTGTATTTCCCTGATGCTGAGTAATGTGGAGCATGTTTTCATGTGTCTGCATGTATGTCTTCTTTGGAGAAATGTCTGTTAATGTCTTATAGATGTAGAAATAGAGTTTCAATGACGTGGCTTGGGTTGTCATTAGAGAGTCATGAGAACTAAAGCCAAAAGTACCTGAAATTTTTGCTCTCTGATCTTATTTTAAATATGGTATCTTTTATCATTATAAAAGACAACCCCTTCCCTCATCTGGGATATTGTGGACTATAGTTTCTGTTGACTATCATGTCAACTGATCAGTAAATTCCACTTAAGACAGAGGGAAAGAGTTTCTTCAATGTAGGGTGGTAGTTATGGAAATGAACTGTAGGATCTAACAGAATAGGTTTAAATTCATGCTCCACCTCTTTAAATTTTTCTTTAAGATTTACTTATTTATTTAGAGAGAGAGAGAAAATCTCAAGCCAACTTTCTGCTGAACATAGAGCCCAATTCAGAGCTCCATCTTGACCATTGAGATCATACCTGAGCCAAAACCAAGAGTTTGACACTGACCCATTGAGTTACCCAGGGGCCCCCATGTTCTACCTCCTAACGGTCACGTTCCCAGCATAAGTTCTTGAATCCCCAGTGCAACCATTTCCTCTCTTGAAATGTGAGGACCTATCTTACTGGTTTACTGTGGAGATTAGTTTACACATTTTTGTTTGAGTTAACATAATTAAACCCCTTATTCGTTGTACCTGACCTATTTCTGTTATCATTAGAGACACACTCAAAAGAAATAATATAAAACTTTAAAAAAAATGGAGGTTGGGCAAATCTTCTTAAAACTAAGCCTAAGTATTAAAATTATTCTTCCAGAAAATGTGATTCCCCAAGTATGCTATGCCTGAAATATAGACAAAATTACAGGGTTGAAATTGAAAATTAATTTTGTATTCATTTTCTTTTCAGAAAATTCAACATGTAAACCACCAATGCAAAGTGCCAGTTGTCCTGTATTATATAAAACTGAAGGAGAGAAATATTTTCTTCCTCTTTATATAACTAACAACCATGTCATAAAGTTACTATTTAAATCAGCAATTATTTAAAGCCAGAAATGCTCCTATTTCCACTTGTGCTCTATTAAATATCTGGTAACCATACTACGTCTACAAATATTATATAATCAGACATCAATCTTCTATACCTCATCCTTCCAAGAATAGGTAACAGTGATTTTATGTATTTCTTCTATAATTCACTTTGGCCTAATTACCAATAATTTTGTTGGGCCTTAGTTATTGTACAAAGTTACAGAGAATATAATATGCTTATAATTATTATGCCTGTAAACATAAATTATGAAATGAATGACTGAAGAGAAGAAACTAAATGAAAAAATAATGTTTAAGTGGACTTTGTGGTGCTCTCACGCGAGCAAAACAAGTTTTCAAGTACGAAACAAAGAACATTAGCGCCACCTGGAGGCAGGAGTCTATTTGACTTAAAAAGATCTGAATTGTGGGGAAATGCTATCAGCCTTGAAATGGGCAGCAGAAATGGTCTCGTCCGGTGTGGCTACTGAGCACTTGAAATGTGACTAGTCCAAATTGAGATGTGCACACACCAGATTTCAAAGACTTAATACGGAAACAAATATTAAATATCTCATTCATCATTTTATAAGGGTGATGTTACAATACTGTTTTTGATTCTATTGGCTTCAAATATGCTACCACAATTAATTTTACCTATTTATTTTTACCTTTCTAATGTGGCTTCTAGACATTTAAAATTATACATGTAGCCCATCTGTCTTTCTATTGGACAAAGCTGATCTCACCTTCACTGCTCAGAATGTGCATGGGTGTTTGTTACCTGAGAGCTAGTTAGAAATGCAGAATCTCAGCCCCACCCCTCACCTACTGAATAGGAATCTACATTTTAGCAAAATCCCTAGGTTACCTTGTATATTAAGCTTGAGACTTTTTGATACAATCCAGCCCCCTTGTTTTACAAATGAGCAAACTGAGACCCAGAGTGGTGATGTGGTTTGTTCATGGCTATCTAGTTCCTAAAGCCTGATTCCAGGGTCTTGAAACTGCCCTATACTGCAGCCAACATTGTATCTTCCTGCAGACTTCTCCCCCCACCCCCCCAGAGTAAAAATAAAACAGATTGCTGCTTTACTAGCAAAAAACAAAATATTATTGTAAATATATATGACTATATGGAGTCCTCAAGGGTATGTATAAGAGAATTCTAAGGTATTCTTCAACTTGTACAAGAAAGTCACTATTGAGGTACCTGAGTGGTTCAGTTGGTTAAGCATCTACCTTCAGCTCAGGTCATGATCCCAGGGTCCTGGGATCTAGCCCGGCATCGGGAGGGAGCCTGCTCCTCCCTCTCCCTTTGCCCCCCTCTCTGCTTGTGCATGTGCTCTCTCTCTCTGCCAAATAAATAAATACGTACGTACATAAATAAATAAATACATAAATACATAAATACATAAATAAATAGAAAAGTCACTATAAGCCACTATGTAAAAACATACAAAACCTGTACATAAACCATTCCTACAAATAACATCCTTTGACCATGAAAAAAGGCCAGAGTTTGGAATCAATAATGTGCATTCC
>PITA01030708.1:0-16163 GCA_004023965.1 Spilogale gracilis | reverse complement strand
ATCCTTATCCATCTATCAGGATCCAAATGACATGTAGCCTTCTCTGACTCCTCCAGACTGATTCAGGGCTCCTAGGCCTACTGGAGCACTTAAATCATGTCACAATGATGTGCTTGCATGACTCTTTACATCTTTAAAAGTTCTTCCAGGTCAGGGAATAATGTTTTATTCATCTTTGCATTCTGAGCACCCAGCACAATGGGTGGCACAAAATAAACAAAAAGAAAGTGGCATGATTCTTAGATGAATGCAAGAATGAGCAACTTTGAGTAAAACAAGAACAATTGGAGCATGTATTATCTCACTTGCCTCTAATTTAAGAGACACTTGAGCAGAGACACTTAAAAGGAAAACTCAGAAGCAAAATAATGCTAAACAGAGTCTGATGCCCATAAAGTCCCAAGAGGTGAAGCAGGATAAAAATCAGCTAAGTCATGGTGTCTCTTGGTGGAAGTTGCAGGAAGGTGTTAATGTGGTATTTAACACATGAACAACAAATAACAGCAAAGAATGAACTGGAACAGGCAGGGCCAATGGTATGAAAATACCTAACATAGCCTATACTTAGGACAAAGAGAAAAACAGCAAAATGTTTACAATCAGCTCTATCTCAGTTTAATCCTCATGACAATATATGCCTGGTACACTTATTTAAAAGCTTGCTTTACAGAACATTTTATAATTTATAACTGTAATGTAATGTTTACTAATTCTGTTTGGGTCCAAATGAACAGGAATATGCCTTTATAAAAAGGATCTCTGAAGTATGTGGAATTACAATTACAGAGACAGGGCTTGGCTAACTGATATTCCCAACTCTAGAAGGCCAAGGAGCCAGACACTAGAAAGAAGAGCCAAGATGGCATTGACCATCCAGAAAATTCCCACCCATCAGTTACCAAAAGGAATAAATGCAGAATAGCAAGTACAGACCCAAGGACTTCTACTGTAAAATATTGTAGAGATAGGGGTAATAGAATGGGGAAACAAGACAACATCACAACCTAATGTCCCAGCACTGCAGAGAGATAAAACTGGTTTGTTTGTTTGGTTTTTTTTTTTTTTAAGATTTTATTTACTTATTTGACAGAGAGAGATCACAAGTAGGCAGAGGGGCAGGCAGACAGAGCAGAGGAAACGGGCTCCCTGCTGAGCAGAGAGCCCAACGCAGGCCTTGATCCCAGGACCCCGAGATTGTGACCTGAGCCGAAGGCAGAGGCTTTAACCCACTGAGCCATCCAGGCACCCAAAACTGGTTTTTTTGATAACCATAAATGAAAATAATTGTGAAAAGTAAATGAAATCAACTATGTAAATATAAACATCATGCCTATTTGTTCTATAAGAATGCAATCACACTTTTTTTTTAATCAATATAAAAAATAAAAACAAAGAAAAATGGTAAGACCCTATTCATGGAAAGAGCTATCCTTGCCATGCCATGTCCAAGTAAATCTTTGGCTGCTTCCTGGCAAACTTGTTCCACAATGTACATTACCTAAAAAAAAATTATTCCATCCATTGTATCTCTGTTTTCTATGGCTGGAATATGGATGGCACTGTTGTGACTAAAAGGGAAAGACAGATGATTCCACTCCTATGAAAACAACTAGTGTGAGATATGGGAAGATGGAAATTTCAGTGATGATTCAATCTTCTATTGCAGTGGCTATAGGACATTCATTTCCCATCAGTTTCAACTACCTTGTTCCCCTAACTAGCATACTTCCAAGTCATCTGAGGTAAGTCTGGTTAGTTATCTAGCTGTATGTTACAAGCAGCATGACTTTTTATACTACTTTTTATACTAGTTACTGCACACTGAGTCATCCATACAGTGTTTGAAATTAAAGTAAGAACACAGAGAAAGTAAAAAGCCTTTCACATGTGTCTCTGTGCTACAGAATAAAATCCACCTCACTCTCTTCACTTTAGTCAGTAAGAAATTAAATGTAACAAAACAAAATGGTATGACAAAGACAATCAAGAGATTCACATATCTGCTGTTCCCATCTGTCTGGGGGCAAGTACGGAAGAACACAAGCTTTAACTGAGGAAGGAAGAATTTATGTGAGCTGTACATTAAAAAGTCTGACTGTAAGAGTTGTTAAATATAGAAATGGATGACTAAGAAAGATGGAGTAGTCCTAGTTGGGTTCTAAAAATAGAAGTGATGCTCAACATGCTGGGATTGTTTGGTTATTATGTGGCTAATGAAGTGCAAAGGAAAGCCACTCACTATCAAGTTTTAAGCTTATGTCTGCATAAAGGGCTAGTCAAATTAGAAAGATTCCTTAACTCTATCAGGGCATGACATCAAGTTCATGTTCATCCTCCCACCTCTATACTCCCTAATAAATAGCAGTACCCATTATGTAAGTTACTATTATTCTGATTATGTTTCTCCTTGGAAGGAAGTTTCTAGAGATGCATGTATCCCATTCCAGTGAAGGAGACAGAGTGGAACTGTTTATTTCTGCCACTATCTTTTTCCCATTCTATAAATTATACCTCAGATACAGTTTCTTCATAGCCACCAAGCACATACCTGAACTTCTACAGCTGTATGTGTCCTTTTATGATAATCATACAGATAAATAAAGAGGATATTTGCCTTGACAAATAAACTCAGTGGCACTCAGCTCAGATTATATAACAGAACCAAATACTACACCTAAATTAAGGTTCTAATGCTGCATAACAAATTACCTCAACTTAGCTGCATAAAATACCACATATTCGGGGCGCCTGGGTGGCTCAGTTGGTTGAGCGACTGCCTTGGGCTCAGGTCATGATCCCGGAAACCCAGGATCGAGTCCCACATCGGGCTCCCTGCTCAGCGGGAAGCCTGCTTCTCTCTCTCTCAATCCCTCTGCTTGTGTTCCCTCTCTAGCTGTGTTTCTCTCTGACAAATAAATAAATAAAATCTTTTAAAAAAATACCACATATTCGTTAGCTCAGTTACAATGTATCTGGACACTACTTAGCTGGGTCCTCTGCTTACCATATCATAAGCCTTCAATCAAGTTATTATCCAGGCTATATTTTTTTAAAGATTTTATTTATTTATTTGACACAGAGAGAGATCACAAGTAGGCAGAGAGAGAGAGGAGGAAGCAGGCTCCCTGCTGAGCAGAAAGCGTGATGTGGGCCTTGATCCCAGGACCCTGAGATCATGACCTGAGCTGAAGGCAGAGGCTTTAACCCACTGAGCCACCCAGGCACCCATATCCAGGCTATATTTTCATCAAAGGCTCAACTGGGGAAGAATTTACTTCCAAGTTTATTCCAGTTGTGGCAGAATTCACCTCCTGAGAGCTATATTGCTGATGGTTGCCCTTACATCTTAGGGACCATCTGCAGTTCCTTGCTACATGGGTTTCTTGAGCATCTCTACTTACTTCAAACCATCAAGGAAAGTCTCTAGTCTGTTAAAATGCAGTCTTACCTAATATAGCATCACCAAAGGAACATCCCACCATGACTGTCATATCCTATTGGTAGGAAGAAGGTCAAAGTTCCAATCTAACTCAAAGGGAGAAGATTACATAACAACGTGAGCACCAGGAGGAAGGGATAACTAGGAGTCATCTTGGGGCCTGTGTGACACACTTTTGTAAAGGTTCTTGATGACAAGGGCTACTATGTAACCACTGAGGAGGTCACCAGGCTGCAGGTCCTATTACTCTCTAGAAACTCCTCTACAAGCAAATACAGTTACCATATGACCCAGCAAGCCCACTCTTAGGTATATTTCCAAAAGAAATATAAAAATATGTCCATACAAAATCTTATACATGAATATTCATAACAACCCAAAGTAAAAACAACCCAACATCTCAACCAATAAACAGATAAATAAATGTAGTATGGCCATATAATGGAATATTATTCAGAAATAAAAAATGAAGTATGGATACCTGCTACAACATGGAGGGACCTGAAAAACATAAAGCTTAAATAAGGACACTAATCACAAAAGACTACATATTACGATTCTAATTATATGGAATGTCCAGAATAGGCAAATTTATAGAGAGAAAAATTAGATTAGTGGTTACCATGGGCTGGAGGGAGAGAATGGTGAATGGCTGCTAAGGGATTTCTTTATGAGATAATGAAATGTTTTAAATTAAGATTGCAGGGATGCCTGGGTGGCTCAGTTGGTTAAGTGACTGCCTTCAGCTCAGGTCATGATCCCAGAGACCTGGGATCGAGTCCCACATCAGGCTTCCTGCTCGGCAGGAAGCCTGCTTCTCCCCCTCTCACTCCCCCTGCTTGTGTTTCCTCTCTGGCTGTGTTTCTCTCTGTCAAGTAAATAAAATCTTTTAAAAATTAATTAATTAATTAATTAAGACTGCAGTAACAGTTGTATAATTTGTGAATATACCCAATACTTTAAGTGGGTAAATATTAAGGTATGTGAATTATATTTCAATAAAGCTAATTTTCAAAAAAAAATTTTAAAGGCCCAGAAGAGTGTCATAAAAAAAACTATTCTAGGGGCGCCTGGGTGGCCCAGTTGGTTAAGCGACTGCCTTCGGCTCAGGTCATGATCCCGGAGACCCGGTATCGAGTCCCACATCGGGCTCCCTGCTTGGCGGGAAGCCTGCGTCTCCCTCTCTCACTCCCCCTGCTTGTGTTCCCTCTCTGGCTGTGTTTCTCTCTGTCAAAAAAATAAAATCTTTAAAAAAAAAAAAAACTATTCTAAGCCATATATATAGATACTAAAATAATAAAATATTGGCATTTCTCTGGCATTTAAATAATTTTTAGGCATTATAAATGTCCAAAATTGGGACCATCTCAGGAAATATATGCTGCAATAAGATCTTTCCATGATACAAAGACAAAAAGGTGAAAACAAGGTACAGAGGTGGCAAGTGGTTTTCCCAACAGCCCAGCAAAAGTAAGGTGGGCTTTGTTTTTTGGGTTTTTTCCCAAGAGCTTGTGCCAGAATCTGTTTCCACGTTCTTTCGTAAAAGCCCCCTCTTTTTCCCTCATTAACTCAAATATTAGATAAATACGAGTACACTTGAAGAAAAACAGTAATTTTCCCAAAGATCTATCTCTGTGTTTTATAACACAGAAATTCAAGAATATGCATGTGTCAGAACATCAAATTTTATGTCTTAAATATATACAATTTTTGGTAGTTATACCTCAAAAAGATGAGGAAAAAAGAAAATTCAAGAGAACAATCAAGACATAGTACTAAAGCTATCCTCTCCTCATGCAGAATAATCAGCAGAAACTCCAAATACCTTTAAGCATAAGTTATCTGCTTTCTAAAGCTGCTTTCCGAAGTGACAGTTTCAGCAGAGATCCAGAAAACTAAAAGTGCCAAAAACTATAGTCAGCCAGGCACACCTGCTCATACCCACTTAGAGATAAATTTAAACTGATACCCATTTAGAGATATTTTTCACACATTTATTGACTTATACATTCACAACCTCCCTTTCCATCCAACCTACATAGCACTTCCATCTTTCCATTTGCCCAGACCTACATGGAGAAAAAGACCTTATCCTCAGAAACAATAGTGAACCCGAGGCTTTACACATCTGAGTGGCCTAAACCACTACAAACATGCTACAGTTTTACAAAGTAAAATTTCCTGTAAATTCATTAGTGCTCTCTAACTGATGTCTGCCTTCACCACCTCACCCTCTTCCCTTATTACCTTGTGAAAGCAGAAGAAAAAGAAAAGTATGTTATACACCTTGAGCTAATCTAGCCTATCAAAGATAAATAATACAGCTTTTCATGCACAGCTGTTACCTAATATCAAAGCGGCCTTCTAAGGTTATTCCAGAGAAAAAGATACACCTTTTTTGTAGCTGCAGAAAATGCTTCAGAAAACATCAACATTTTAAGGAACATTCAATACTCAGAGGCCCAGAGAATGAGTTCAGTCTAAGTCAAGGCTCCAGCACTTAATAACTTCCAGCAGTCATGCAAACATGGGATTTCATCCATCTTTTCATTTCTCATCATTGGGAAAAAAATCGAAGTGTATATCATTCTGTCCCCTGTCTCTAGGAGGGACCGTATCTCAGCCCCCTCTGATGTGCCCTGATTCACTTTCGAAATCTATAGCAGGGAGTTTCTTTGACCACATATCCATGATGCTGTGTGTATATTTACCATTCACAAGTGAGTTCTTCAACTTATCTCTCAAGCCCACCAAGATCCCTTGGTACCATCACTTGAATGTGTGAAAAGTCTCCTCCCACCCCTAGCTGGTCTGTAGACAGGTGGAAAGTAAAAGTATTCTTTCCAGACTTCACTAAATAATCACTAGGGATTTTAACAGTCTTTAGGTGTTCTTAAAATTCCTAAAGATAACACCAAATTTTTATGGGATCCTCTTCATAATCCTATATTATAATTTTATTATTTAATCTCACACACACACACACCATTTTGCTGGTATAGAAAAGGCTTGCGGCTCTAGTATTTAACACATGGGAGGAAACAGTGCGGGACAGAGGAGAAGCTGAGGCCCAGAGAAGGCATCCACCACAGCACAAAAACAGAATTGCAAAGCACAACTCAACAGAATCCCCTATTGCTCTAAGAGCCCCCACATTCCCACTCCTCAGTGGCCGCAAGCCCTGGGGTGCCGGCATTAAACAGTCCCCAAGAATCTCAACCCCGACATGCTGTCTCCAGTTCTGCTTTATTGTTCCTCTCAGGCTGGCTGCTTACAAAATTATGTTTGTTCTACCACTTCCTTTGTCAATACTTCCTCTAGCAGCCAAAACAAACACTCAGCAATACAGCAACACACCAATCCCAGAGCTGGAAAAAAAAGAAAGAAAATGAAAGCCTCATAGCACACATGGGTCCGAGGAACACAAAAGCTCAATTTCTGGGAGAAAAGAAAACAGCTGTGCTCTGTATCCCTGTCTTTCTCTTCTCCTTCCCCTCCCTCATCTTTCTTCCCCATCCCACACCAAGAAACCCAGAGGGTTTCTTCAGCCTGGGATCCTTGCCAAGGGGTCAAGGACACTAGCTGATCCTAACTCACAGCCCTTCCAGCCCTGCTCTGAAGTTCATGTTTGTTCCAGTGGAGCTGGGTGGCTGGGCTCAAGGTCAGCCACACGAGAACTTGTGTGTGTTCCGGTGTTGGAAGCACTGCAGTCCAGAAACCTCGCTCATCTAAGGTTTGACCTTTCCTCACAATGGCTCCACTGACTGGGCTTCAGAAACTGTGATACGCTGTTTGAGAAGGAACACCGTGTGCTAGGAAAAGGCTCTTCACTTGGGAGGGAGTTGACCTCAGTTCTGCTCAGTCTCTTCCACTGCCCCAACCTGGGTAAGACTGGGCATATCATTTAAAACCAGGAGGCGTCTGCTATAAATGGGGAAATCAAAACCTGACCTGACTAAAAGCAAAGCCAGGGCTCAGTGACTTGACGTTCCTTCTGGCTTCAGTAGCAATGACTCCTTGATAGTCTAGACCAAGAATGGCAAACTTAATTGTCAAGAGACAGGTGACACAAAGAGGTAACAACAGCTGGAGACTGTATGCTGCTTTTTTTTTTTTTTTTTAAGATTTTATTTATTTGACAGAGAGAAACACAGCCAGAGAGGGAACACAAGCAGGGGGAGTGAGAGAGGGAGAAGCAGGCTTCCCGCAGAGCAGGGAGCCCGATGTGGGACTCGATCCCGGCTCTCCGGGATCATGACCTGAGCAAAAGGCAGTCGCTTAACCAACTGAGCCACCCAGGCGCCCCGGTATGCTGCTTCTTAAAGGGCAGTCACTATTTAGCTCCAGCCAATTTCTGACATTTGAGAATGCAGGCTTGGTTCTTACAAAAATTCTCTATTTCAAGAGAAGACAGACATTATTTTCTCATATGAAATCTCCTGGTTTAAAATTTTGACATCTAATTTTAAATCTTCACAATTTTCTGAAAGCCAAACAAAACAAATCTTCTAGCCCTTTTTACCTCCATCAGTTTGTAACCGTCTACCTAGAAAGTGACTCTCAACTAGAAATGACCCAGGTCAAGGAGATATGGAAGAGTAGCCTTGTGTCAAAATCTCCATGAAGGGCTTTTTTAAGCTTTCACTCACAATATACCTTTAGGCATATATTCCCCCCCCCCCCCCGCCCCAGTGCTTGCTTTTGCCCCTGAAAACTACCGCATGACATGATGGGAGTGTATTATACCTGTGAATATTGTGGCAACAGAAGATTGACAGTCACAAACAAGGAAGTGCTTATGTTCATTTGGACCATAGAGTTCTGTAGTATTTTCATGTACATTTTCACATCATCATCTCCTTAAAAAAAAAAACAAACAAACAAAAAACAAAGAGGGGGGTGTGGAGAAAATAGAAATGATAGAAATTATGTCACTTGCCCAAGGTCACATAAGCTTCCAAGTGATAAACATGGAATTTAATCCAAGGTCTTCCAACCTGGGACTCTTCAGAGGCCCTAGATACCTACATGCAGACCTCAAGGTAACAGTCCTGACCCTTGTTATCTTCTTCTAGGCCCTGGCCCAGCCTTGTTGTACTAGTATTCTTCCCAAACCTGACATGACTCCTTATCATCTAGAACTTCTGGAGCTCATGACACTAACTCTCTGACCACAGCTGACTGAAAGTATATGCCAGACCACTACCTATTAGTAAGGACAATGGTTTCTTCAAATAAAATGAATAGTCCCATGTGAAACTAAATAAGCAGTAACTCATTTAAAATGGAGTAAGGAGGCCAGAAGGGGGAGATCTCACACCCTAACACTCATTGTCAGTTGCAGACCCCAGCAGAAAGAAGCCTACTTCATTACCCTTTAGGAGAAAGAAGAATTTCTCCCTGTCCAGCAACAAGCTTAGCTAATAGGAAAATACCAGAAGTTGGCCAATGAAAAAACCATCACCACCCTGAATTTCTGCTTCCCTCCAACAGACTTCAGTCGAAGGAGCCCTCCCAACTTCCTACTCTCCAAAGTAATGCTCCTCTCCTTTGATCTCCAGACTTCCCCTGGTTTGCCATAGCTCATCCTGAATTGCGTTATCTCTGCTATTCACACATAAACCCGTTTTACCAGTCAAATAACTGGCTGTTTTACTTTTAAGGTTAATACCTACTATTGATCAGCCTAGATAAGAAAGGAAAGAGAAAAGGACAAGAATCCCCCTCTCTCTTGGGAAAGTAGGATCAGATTTTGGACATGGAGGAAGTGGTCAAAGAAATGACCCACAGGGGGACATGGACTAGCCCTTTCAACATGACATGGCTGGGGCTGAGAAGGAAGGCAGTGAGGCACTCTCTGTACCAGGCATGGCCAATGGGCTCAGTAGTTGGGAAAGCCAACCTGAGGTTTTAAAATTGCTTTTTCTTCATTGTAAACCCCTCTGTTATCCTCAGGCTTTCCATAAACTATTATATATGCCATAATCTTGCCTTACTTTTCTTATATTTTCAAGAGTTATAGGAGAGGCACTATCCACATGTGAAGTAATTTAGGGAAAATAGAGAACACAACGCTGGATGTCTACTGATTACCCCTCCAGATCTGCTCTCCATCCTTTTCTACTCTATTGCTATGCCCTGTGAGACTGAGTTGTATCGACTATGTCTATTGGCCTCCTTGCTCTCAGGCTTCTGGTTGGCTATGTCCAAGGAAATCAAAGGAAGGAAAGGATGAACCTGAGATTAGAGCATTTATTCCCCCAGTTCCTGCACTATAGGGCTGAGATGTACTATCTACAGCCATTGACCAAAGATTCCAGCTTCTTCTGCCACAGTGGTCTTCTCCATTTGGCACATCACATTCTGGCAACTTCCCCCTTCCTTTGCTTCTTAATTATAGGAATGTTAATGGGAACTTAGGTTCCAGCTCTAGAGTGCTATACCCTATTGACCCATCTGTAAATTGGCCTTTTATTAAACTCTCTTTAAATTACCAAAATGAATGTTTATCTGTTTCCTGTTGGGACCCTAGCAACTTTGTTGTTGTTGTTGTTTTTATTAACTAATCATATTAAGCAGTAATTTCCACAGATTAAAAACATATAGATTTAAGTTCAGTTTAGTAACTATTGATGATGCACACACCATGTGACCAACAACCCAGAAGATAAATGAAACTTTAGAACCCAAAAAGTACCTTTGTGTTCCTCTTAGGACCACCTCCTCCAACCCCAAAGAGGCAACCACTAGATAAAACCACTTTCACAAAATGGAAAGAGGGAAACCAAGAACAAGTTATGGCTGATTAAAACTGACATGTAACAAATGGAAGAGATTCTGGTCCTAAGATAGGATGAGAAAAACTGGAGAGGGAAAAGTGATAAATGATTTCACTTTCTGAAATAAAAGGCTCAGAGTTATTTTTAATTGGGCATAACAGGTTAGGTAAACCTGAAGGCTAAAGAACATGAAGATACTTGACTTAGACACAGATCATACATTGTTTACCCTAGGACTTCATTCTGAAGACAGATGATTGAACTAGAGAAAGGAGCCTGAAAGAAAGCATAAATCTACAATTATCAGTGTTCTATAACCTGGCATGGGGCCTCTCTAATCAATGAAGAACAGCGATCTTGGAAGGATCCTGGAAAGTTAACTCAAATATATATACTCTCTTGAGGAATTCTAAAGGAAGTCCTCAGAGAAATTCAGTAGAGAGCAGAATGACAGAGACCTGAAGGCCATGGAAGTTATGACTAAACAGAAGCCATGGGGTAGGCAGGAAAAAAAGAGATTATGTGGTAGTGAAGCAAAATTAGAAAATGGCTGCATCACCACAATGGTCAAGCACCGGATATCTACTTCTAAGGGGATGAAATATGGAAATTGCTATAGTCATCCCAGCCACTGCTACTGATTTATCCTAAATAACACTCTTGTTCTCTATGAGGCCTGGATGAGTGGGGAGATGAGATTTTTTTTTTTCTTTTTTTCCATGTAATAAATTCCTAGTAATTGAAGAAAGTTGCTTTATCTCTGTTCCTTCCCAACTGAAAGAGCCTAGCAAAGTGTAAGATTGAGAGAGATTATACAACATAGGCCCAGGAATCATCAACTCTGTGTGGGAGAAACTAGTTATTTCCCTATTGTCTTCAAATAAGTCTGGGTGGAAAGGAAACTCAAGTGAAGAAGTTGCTGAATCATTGGTTGGTTGTGATTTCTACCCATGATCACCTCCCAAAATAAGAACACTTGGTAGCCTATGGAAAGAGTTTCAGAGGCCAGGACATGTGCCTGAGGCTGGAATGTGGGTAGAGGTATGAATGATTTTAAGAAGATTAATACACTAGACTTTGAAGAGGAAAGGTGACACAATTTTGTTTAGAAACAAAATTTGAGAAACATAAAATATCTTGAATAAATAAGAGGAGTCATTCATTAACAAAAATTATGAATACTGTGATATGGGATATGAAATAAAACCAAGGAAGGAAGGAAGGAAAGGAGAGGAAGGACAGATGGATTCCTGCTCTTGGGTAGCTCAAGTACCATGTGACAATTATGCAATAACTTTATTATCAGCCACAACTGACTGTAACCCGCGTGTGTGTGTGGAGGGGGAGATTAGGTAATCCGTTAACCACACATAACACATGAATACTCAGTAAATGGGAGAAATTATTAGTGTACTTGTTATGTAATTATAAGACCATTTTGGTTATAAAACTATCTTCCTCTGCCCCTCACCTTGAGAGAATGCCCCTGGGGGAGACATCACTTGCTGCCAGTCCCATCTTCTTCCATCAAGCCTAATAGCAGTCTGATTTTTCTCCGGGGCAGCAATTTATCAGGACTGATCTCCCAAAGCAAAGTCCTCCTATATCATTCTCTTCTCCTCTGCAACTTTTCAGTTTCCTAAGATCCCTTGCAGCTAAGAGTTAACCACATGAGGCAAATCTGGCCAATGAGATGTCAGGGCATGTTTGCTGGGGGAAATGTTTTCCTTCCTGGATGAAAAGAGACTTGAGAGAGAAAAGAGAAGGACTTCTGCTCTTTCTCTTTTCAGGCATTAGGGCTTGATATCAAAAGCTGCTATAAGCATCTTGTGACCATGAGATGACAAGCACAAGAAAGAATGTCAATGTGTTGAGGAAGACCGGTGAGGTAAAAGGCCAGAAACATCCTGGATGCCTGATGCATTTTTAATCCTCTGAACAACACCCTACTACCCTCAGTATACTTGCTAAGTAACTTGTGCTCGCTTCGGCAGCACATATACTTGCTAAGTAACTAGTAAGTGCCCTTACAGTTCAAGCCTTCCTCAGTAGGTTACTCTGTCATTTACAGCTGACAACAAATTTTCATGATCTTTAAGAAAGAATGTCCCTACATTAGTATCTTCCATCTAGAGTTGCCCTGCCCAATCCAGCAAGCACTAGACACATGCAGCTATGACTGAACAACGGAAATGGACATAGTTCAAACTGGGATATTGTGTAAGTATAATATGTAATCCTGGCTTCAAAGATTTAGTACAAAATGGATGAGGAGGAGAACAATAAAATGCTTTAATAATTTGTTACTAATAAAATAATACTTCAGGTATTTAGATTAAATAAAACACACTATTAAAATTAACTGTACCTGTCTGTTAGCTTTTTTTAACACAGCTACTAGAAATTTAAAAATATGTATGTGGCTCATATTATATTTCTATTGGACAGCACTGTCTAGAATATAAAGGCAGAGCCACAGGGTATTTAGTTCTACTGAGAAAGTAGAAGAGGAAGGAACAATTATTAGGACATGGTAGTGGTGGCTCACTCCATGAGATGGCACCTACGAAGCTTCTTCGTACTTTCTACATTTCTAGATTGACTTTTATTTCTATGCATTTGGAATACAAAATCAGAACTTGTACTTCATAATGTACATAGCTGATTTATTTCACTTCGGTTCTTTCTATCACTTTACCAACATTTACAATATTTCTCTTCTCAGTAGTTGAAGGGGCATATGCCCACCCCTTTATGAATTCTCCACTGCGATGCTCATTAAGCTCACAGGTCAAAATTACACCAAATGAAAAAGTGGACCATCTTCCCATCCTCACCTCCCTAAGTTTCTTCCTCCTTGGTCTCCTGATGCTCTCTGCGTTCCTGATGATTCCTGTGATGTTCTACCCTAGGCCTGACCCCACATCAAGTTCCAAGTTTAAGTCAACAGAATTTTATCTCTTCACTGCAGCTGATTTCAGTTAAGTATACAAAAGCGATAACCAAACTGAGGGTGCAAAAATTCGCCTCAGGCATGTTTGCATTTTGCATTTTTAAAACAGATCCCTGGTTAACAAAAATGATTTGTTCATTGTTCATGTCACAGCTAAGGCAATCCACACAAGAGAGTGGAAATGGTTTGGCACAGCAGGTCATTTCCATCAGCTGAAATGAAATCAGGTAAGATTTTACCCCCAGGGGGCACCTGGGTGGCTCAGTTGGTTAAGTGACTGCCTTCAGCTCAGGTCATGATCCCCGAGACCCAGGATCAAGCCCCACATCGGGCTCCCTGCTCGGCGGGAGGCCTGCTTCTCCCTCTCTCATTCCCCCTGCTTGTGTTCCCTCTCTCACTGTGTTTCTCTCTGTCAAATAAATAAATAAAATCTTAAAAAAAAAAAAAAAGATTTTACCCCCCGGGCCGACGCTGTTCCCGCTAATGAAAATGAGTGCCCATACTTAATTTCCCCATCTTAGACCATGCAGCCTGCTGTAACAAAAATACCATAGAATGGTGGCTTAAAAACAACACAAATTTGTTTCCTGCAATTTTGGAAGCTGGGAAACTCCAGAATAAGGCACCAGTAGACTCAGTGTCTAGGAAGAACCTGCTTCCTAGTTCATAGATGACTATCTTCTTGCTGTGTCCTCACATGAAAAAAGGGCAAGGGAGTTCTCTGGGAATATTTTATAAGGGTTCTAATCCCACTTATGAGGGCAAAGCCTCCCAACGACTCCATCTCCAAATATTATCACATTGGGGGTTAGGTTTCAACATATGAAATTCAGGGGACGTGAACATTTAGGGCCCTCCCAAGCCATAGCTTTGTGTGACAAAGGATAAGTTCTGGCCCTTTTCATACCATTTGGATCCATCTCTAACTCTGACTAGTACACACAGAAAAAGAAGCTGATTAAATGTTTATAAAATTTGGGAGGAAATAAGAAATCAGTTGAAAACTAGGTTCCAGGTTTGAGTCCAAAAAAACATAACATTTAATAGCTTTCTAAGAAGGACAAGAGGGCAGCAAATGGGAGGGAAATTTTTCCAAAGGACTAGAGAGATACAGATAGTGTTCAGTTTAAGATCCCCCGCTGTTCCTATCAACAACATGAAATCCAGTCGACAATTTCAAGCAGCATATACAATTCATCTAATCAGAAAAATATGCAAGCAGTTGAGCAGCTGTCTTCTAGACACACTTCAATATGTGGATCTGGAAATCATCCCAAATTCTGGGGCAAAACCAAATCAATAAAAAAACCATTAGAGCTATCTTACCATATGTCAACAAGACAATACTATTTTCAAAAAGTTAACATCCTTTGGATCCAAAAAGAGGTCTCATGAGTTTCCTTTTAAGAGAAAAGCCACTGGAGCTGGAATCTTAATACAGTTCTGTTTCACAAACTCCACTGGTCTTGAACAAATCGCTTTACCTTTCCAAAAGACAAACACAGTCCAAGGTTTCATCTAACCCTAACATGTGGTGATTTGATTTTACTGATTAGTTTTGTAACATGTGCTAACAGTTATTCAATTTAATTTGGGGAAGAATAAAGAAAAGGTGAGTTAACATTTTTATGCCTAACCTATCTAAGATCTATCTAGGAGGATCTACACCAAAATGTTTAAAGTTGTCAGTACTGAAGATGAATTTTTTTTCTTTACATGTGTGAAGAGGTCTTCACTGAAGAATGAGATGATGAAAGGGATTTATATCCGTGTAGTGAAGAATTTGGACTTGCTCAAAGTAAACATCTGGCCCATGCCTTTGGCTTTCTGGGTCCTCCAGAAAGGAATGTCTTTGTCTGAAGCCTTGGGTCATACTGGACAGTTAACAGTGTGATTTAAGGCAAGGGGCAGCCCCACCAACATAGTCATGGGGGAAGGGGGAGAGACTGGCAAAAGACTAACTATGTGACTTAGGGTAGGGGCTTTGGGTTATGCACAATCAGATGAGGTAGAGACAGAGATCAACCACGTATTCATACCTATATAAAACAAAACAAGTAAAAAAAAATTCTGGACACTGAGGCTCACATGAGCTTCTTTGGTTGGCACTCTTTTAATGTGTACTGTCACATATCAATGCCAGCCAAGTGATGTGTCTCAACTCCACAGGCGAGGACAACAGAAGCTTTTTATGGGGTTACTTCTGGACTCTGCCATACGAGTTTCCTCCCTTGGTTGACTTTAATCTGTAATAAGCCATAGCCATGAGTATAATAACTTTCAGTGAGTTCTAAGTCTTTCTCATGAATTAGCGAACCTGAGGATAGTTTTGGGGATCCTCCAAACCTACAGTTGATATAAGATGGGAGGATAGCCCTGGGGAGAAGAACTCTATTTTGCTGTTGGCCCAAATTCTCCACAATATTACAGCAAAGGAAAAAATTAAAATTTAAGATACATATTCTTCTTCCTAGAAACCATTAACCATTTCCCACAAATCACCCAACAGCCTCTCAACATGGTCAGTCTTTATTCTTCTCCTTTCTCTTCTATTACTCTCCCATGTCTCTACTCTTTTCCCCCCAAAGAAATTCTTTATTTTTTAAGAAAGTCACCTTCTTGGGGTGCCTGGGTGGCTCAGTTGGTTAAGCGACTGCCTTCGGCTCAGGTCATGATCCCAGAGACCCCAGATCGAGCCCCACATCGGGCTCCCTGCTCCGCGGGGGGCCTGCTTCTCCCTCTCTCACTCCCTCTGCTTGTATTCCCTCTCTGGCTATGTTTCTCTCTGTCAAATAAATAAAATCTTTAAAAAAAAAAAAAAAGGAAAGTCACCTTCTCTTTCACTTGACTTTCTTACATATCTGTTTCACTGGCATTTCACTTTCCTATTAAGAGTTATTCTTGGGGCGCCTGGGTGGCTCAGTTGGTTAAGTGACTGCCTTCAGCTCGGGTCATGATCCCGGAGACCCGGGATCGAGTCCCACATCGGGCT
>PITA01030707.1:0-16178 GCA_004023965.1 Spilogale gracilis | reverse complement strand
GGGGGGGGGGAGGGAGGGAGAGAGGGATTACGCCTATTCTTATAGGCTACCTTTTATAGAGGAAAACCGCACCCTGAGCTGACCCGACTCACATAGCTTGCCTGAGTTAATTCTTTCACTCTGCTGTGATGATGAATACATTTAATCCCCACAGAGTGGTTTACCAGGGGATCTCCATTGGTCAGGGCCTGGGAGGTTAAGGGGATTAACTGATTGGGCATCCCCACCTGGTCCTAAGTACCAGGAACTGGCTGCCCATTCTTAATTTGCCTCTCCATACCTCCTGGGATAGAAGGTTAAGGGGGTTAACTGATTGGATATCTCCGCCAACCTGGCTGGCCTTTGTTTCCAGGGGCCATTTGCCCCTAACACCTGGAGCTGTTTTTCTGAGTAAACAAGATGGCTTGGACTTCTAAATAGGTCCTTACACACACCAATCCCACTGCCCTGCAGTCCACTCCACGTGGCTACCGGTTGTGCTAACAACCAGCATGGCTGATCCAGTCTCCTCCTGCTGAAACACAGGTGCCAAGCCTTGTTGTCTCCAGAGCAAGAGGTAGGGCCCTCAGCTTTGCTTCCCAGAGACACTTGAGTCAGACCTCATTGCAGCAGCTTCTACCACTGATCTCTGCAAACTCCAGCTCCCCTAGCTGCCTTTTTCCAGAACCCACCAGAACTTTCCATGCTGTATTGTCCTTCTCCAAGCCTGGAATGACCCTCTCTTATATGTCTGAGTAGAAAATGCACTCACTGAGCGGTAGTACCGTTCTTCACACTAGTGGCTACTCCTGATGGTCATCTGGGGCTTGCTTTTAAGACACACACTCCAGATCCCTGGGCTCTGCTGCAGAGCCGTGGAGCCCTAATATATGGAAGCATATTTGAGAATCATTTCGAAGGATGAGAACCACTAAAGTATGTGATATTAATTTTTATTAATAAGATCCTGAGATCCTGAGACATAATATTTGATGATTAATTTTTATAGGTTTTTTATTTGAAGGCCCACTTTTTGCCTCACCTAAAATTGTTAAGTATTCATATTTTTGAGTGACAAAAGCTAGGAATGATTAAAGAAAAGATCCATATATATAAGCAGTTCCATAGGCATTGAAATCTTTCCTACTTTACCCCAAGCCTCTTGGAGACCTCTGGGGAGGAGGAAAGCATCTACCCCTGGTCCTCACATATGGAGAACAGGGTCCTAGACTTACCCGATCTCAGAAGGAGAGTGCTGAGTTTCACTTCTGAGTTCATGGTACATTGCCACTATTCCTCCAGGTGATGCCCTTCTTTTGTTTTATTGATCAATTTCCTATTTATCCTGAGTTCCCCCATTCATAACTATGCTAAAGTATGTAATGTCTTTGTGTATGCATTTTTGCATAATGTTATTGTTTGTGTGCAAAAGTTTTGGTTTATGTAAATATATGCAAATATTATTAAGTTCCCTCTCCCATCCTGTTTCTTATGCCTGGTTTGCCATTTTGGAAGGAATGGGAAGTCTCAGAGCCCTGCAGTGGATGTTGGTTACATTTTTCATGAAATACCTACTCTGTGTGACTCTGAGAAGGAGGGAGGTGGTATGGCCATGTGGCTAAGAGTTCTGGCTATGGATTCTGAATGCTAGGGCTCAAGTTGCAGCTCCTCTACTTATTGTAAGGTTTTTTGTCATGAATAGAACGGAGACCGCAAAGGCAAACAGGGTCCAAAGAGTAAGCTTTACTGCAAGCACCCTGGACGAGGATCCGTGACTCGAGAGAGGAGAGTAGGGATAGTCGCGCAGGGGTTGGGGAGTGTAAGAGTTTTTAAGCCTTATCATCCAGGTCTGGATTCAGGTGAGTTTTATTAGGCAAGGGAATATCGTGTCCCTGGGTGATTGGCTGGGGGTGAGGAAGGTCCAGACGATGGTGGCTGGTCCCTGGCTGGAAAGTCAGGTATGGGAAATTTCGGTCCCTCGAATAGATTTCAATTTACTGGAGATTACGTGGTGGCCATGGCTGCTTTGGTGGGAAGATCAGCCATCTTGACCCAGTCTGTGATGTCTGCCATTTTGGGTGCCCCCGTCTCTCAGCCAGCCCAACACTTATTAGCTTCACAGTCTTAAGTAGGTTACTTAACTTCCCTGTCTTTTAGTTTAATGACCTGTAAAGTGGAGATATTCTAGCACTTATCACAGAGGTTGTTATAAGGATTAAATACGATAAGCATATCTGGGCTATTCCTCTTTTGGAGAAAAATCGTACTACAGATAGTCCAGCAAACTGCTTATAACTTCCACCTTCTTCTGGATCCTCAGTGATGCTCTCTGTCCCCCTTGGTTGTAGGTAGTCAGGTCCTATTTAGTAATTACTTACCAGATTTCCCAGATTCTAAAATTGCTTCATCCTTGGGAGGCCCACATTCAGCAGATTACTTTGCCTCTTATTTTTTAAAGAGTTTAGAGATCCTGAGACATAATATTTGATGCATTTTCTTCTCCCAAGCAAAGCACCTGTGCTCACTTTCTGCTCACTTTCTGTTCTCTTGCTCTTGCGTAGTAGAAATTCTGCATCTCCAAGTTTGGAGAGTCAAGGTCCCTGCCCTTGGGAAAATAAACATGCCAAAATGAGGGTATGGCAATAAACAAATAATCCATACAGAAAATATTTTTACTAGCCAGAAATGCTTTGAAGCTAACACAATAGGAAGACTTTCATTTGGATGGAAAGAGAAGGCCTTTCTTCGGGGGTAACACTGAAGCTGACATAAGGCTATCATGTGAAGATCAATGGGCCACAAAGTCTAGACAGAGAGAACAATCTGCAAAAACACTCAGGGGGAAGGAGCTTGATGTGGGTGAGGAACTGAAGTTCAGCCAGTGAAGCTGAAGTCCAGTAAGCAAGGGGGAACATGGTGGGAGATCAGGCCAGAACAGTGCCATCCAGTAGAACTTTCAATAACAGAAATGTTCTATCTCTGTGCTATACCCTATGGCAACCACTAGCCATGTGCTATTTAAGTTATAGTAATTAAATAAAAATCTAAAATTCAGTTCTTCAATCACATCAGCCACATGTTTCTCCATGAATATAAATTTTTAAGTATGATTTAAAATGCTACAAATGCTCAGTAGGCACCTGTGGCTAGTGGCTACCATATTGGGCAGTAGGATCCAAAGAAAGCAGGGACAGCTCAGGGAGCCTTTGCCCATGGAAGTAAGTAGTTTGGATCATTGGTTAAGCGTGGTGAGAAGCCTCTCCTAGGGTGTTTGGAGCAGGAGACTGCTGTGCTTGATTTACAAGGGAAAAGATGGCTAGGGCTGCTGGCCAGAGGGCAGGGTGGGGAAGCAATCCAGAGTGGCAGGAGAGGTAGCAGGGAAACCAATCACAGCCATTATAGTTGCCTGGGAGGGAGAGAGGGGTAGGTTGGCCTAGGTCAGCAGCAGTAGAGCAGAGAAGTGGATTGATTTCAGAATTATTTGGTGATAGGTCCAACAGAAGTAACGGATGACTTAGATGTGAGATGTGAAGGAAAGAAAGGAACAGAGGGATGTTGCTTATACCTTTTTTAATTTAGGCAAAATTACTCCATCATGTGTATTAATTCTGTTAATTAGTTTCTTCCCATTTTTTTAAAAAGACTTTATTTATTTGACACAGAGAGAGTGTGAGAGCACAAGGGGGAGTAGCAGACACAGGGAGAAGCAGGCTCCCCACCGAGCGAGGAGCCCAGTGTGGTACTAGATTCTAGGACTCTGGAACCAGGACCCCAGTGGAAGGCAGACACAGCCGACTGAGCCACCCAGGCATCCCTAGGCTCTTCCCATTTTTAAGGTGGATTACCTTCCATTTTTCTATTCTAATGATGGATCCATTTTAAAGACCAAACTTAAGAGCATTTAAGGATTGCCTGACACTGCTGGTGATGGGGGGGTGGGGGTGGGGGGATGTTCTGCCTTTCCCTGCCCTCCTCCATTGGCGTTGCTATTTTCCAGGTTACCACTGACTTTTTCAGTGCCAGATAAAATGGCTGAGTCTCCGTTCCAATCTTGGTGAAGTTATCTGTCTGTCCCCTCCACCAGCTATCTTCGAGCCCCTTCCTGCCTCTCAACCAGTGCCTTCTCATCCGTCTGCCTGCTTCCGTGTGGTCCTCCCAGTGCTGGTGCCCCCAGACTCAGCCATGTTTCTCTGCTCTTGCACCATCCGGGTCATCAGATTCACACCATTGTCTACATTTCCCAGGTCTGTTCTGCCTCTCCCAAATCTGTAACATAGCAGCATATCATTTCGATAATCCAGGGACTTTGCTGATTGAGTTAAACACATTGTCTAATTTAATTCTTCCCTGAACTCTATGGGGGCACGTATGACTCCTCTCATTGTCAGATGAAGGAGTGAAGTTTTAGGAAGGTGTAAGACTTGCTCAAGCTCAAAAAATTAGAAGTGGCAGGGCTTGGGCTAAAAGCCAGGCCAGTGCTTGCTGCTGTCTGGAGCCCCAGCTCAGACCTCACATTTCCAGATCTGTACTTGGAGGCACTTTCCAAACATGTGAGCACAAGCATGTCACTCACATGAAACCAAACTTCTCACCTGCTCCTTCCCTTCTGTAACCCCTGAAAATAGGCATGAAAATAAACTTTTTCTCATCTGCTCCTTCCCTTCTGTGACCCCTACAAACAATAGCAACAGACTGAAATATGTCCTCTCCTTGGTTTCATGGTCTAACCAATCCAATCTCCCAGACTAGAAATGTCTTTGTCTTTTACTACTTGTCTACCTTCCTACATTTAGTAGATCTCCAAGTCCCTAAGGAGGTACTTTGCAGGTGCTCTCCTCAAAAGGAAGTCTGCTTGCTAGAGCTTGGGAGCCACTCCAGCCTGCATTAGGATCGCGTGAAGGGCTCATTTGTTACTCCAGATCACAGGGCCCCATAGCAGTTTGGGGAATTTAAAACAAAAAAACAAACAAACAACAACAATAACAACAACAACAACAAAAAAACAGAATTAAAACAGCATATACTCTTGTGTTTAGTTTCTTTCAATGCTATATGAGATTTATCCATATTATTGCAGATAGTTGTGATTTGTTCATTCTTATTGCTATATAGAATTTCATTCTGCAAATAAACTACAATTTCTTTATCCACGTTACTATTGATGGGCACCTAGATGGTTAACAACTGATAACTGGGATATATTAAGTTTAGAACTTCTATTCAACAAAAGTCACCACTAATAGCATGAGTTGTAAAGGAAAATATTCTCAATATGTATATATACATATATATAAAGAAAGAACTTGTACCTTGACTATAATACATACATAGAACATATTAATAAGTAAAAAAACACAACTAAATTAAAAATACTTTGACAAAAGTATTATAGAAAGAAAATATGTAAATGACCAATAAATGTATGTTCAACTTCATTAGTGTTTCAGGATATGCAAATTAAAACAATCACTGAAATGGTTGAAATAGAAAGGACAGAATCCCAAATGATGGTGAAGGTATGGAATAAAGGGATTCTCAGACACTGATGATGTGATCACTAATTTGTATAAATGCTTTGGGAAGCTCTTTGAGAGTATCTACAAAGGCTGATCATATACATATCCTATGATTTAGCAATTCTATTCTCTGATATATATATATATATATATATATATATATATACACTCCATAGAAACAGATTTATATGCTCCAAAAGAGAACACATGTATGAGTGGGGGTGGGGCAGAGGGAGAGAATCTTAAAGCAGACTCACCTCTGAGCAAGCTCATAATTTGCAGTGTGTTTTATGCTGAATGACCTGATTTATGGTTTGAGTGGATCACTCTGCTGCTGGAAGGATAGTCTGTGAGAAAGAGAGTGTGTGTGTAACTGCTACAAGACAAACCTGGAAGCAGGGAGACTGTCCATATGTGCTCTGTCAAGCAGAGTGAAACTGGCTCAGTTTTTCCTTTACTCATACATCTGGGCTTCCTTTCAAGGTAGGAACAAGATCTCAATTTCACTTCATAGAGTATGGCCCACATCCTCCCCAAACTCTGTGCTTCACGGGAGCTTTGCAAGTAATCTACATTTTAAGAAGATCACCTGGCAGCGGTACATCAAGAATAGATTCTCCAGGAACCAAGGAGGAAGTAGAAAGGTTGCTAAAGAAGCTTTCTAGGAGAGACATGATGGTGGCTTCATCTAGGACGGGGAGCCAAAGAGAAGTAGAAGAGACAAGAAGAGTCCTATTTGGACTGATTTTGGAATTGGATTTGGTAAGTGAAAGAAAGAGGATTGCTTGGCATTTTTAGTTTAAACAAAGTTCTTAAAAACCTGTTAATATGGTTAATTATATTCTATTTTTAATCCTGATTACCCTCTCTTGCAATTATACAGTGCTTTGGATAATTAAACTTTCAGAGCTCTAGGAGTGTCTGAATACTGTTCTCACATCACTCTTCAGTCTTTGTTGTGACTACCCAGATTTATTATATATGTCAAGTCCAAGTGTAATGTTTAGTTTTGGTCCTCCTGAATCACTGCAAATTATGAGCTTGACCCACTTTCTGCTTGTTGAAACTCAGTGGTCACAGCTTTTTTTTGGAAAACCAAACACTCTTAACACTCTTAACACTCTCAATACTTTAGGCTACATAACTCTCTGTTGTGGGGACTATCCTATACATTGTAGGGTTTTTAGTAGCATCCCCGGCCTCTACTCATCAGATGCCAGAAGGACTTTTCTAGTCCTGATCACCCAGAATGTCTCCATACATTAACAACTATTCTCTGGGGGTAAGATTGCCCCAGGTTGAAGGCCACTCAACCAGAGCTGCTAGAAGACTTAGAGTATAAATTTTTGGTTGTCTAGTAGGAATGTGCCACAAGGACACTCTGTTTTCCTTTCATTCAAGGGGCTTTGGGTTTTTGAACTGGCTTAAATCTGGCAATTGGCTGAGAGTCCACAATTCCTTATTGTTAAATAGCGCATGACTTCTTTTCACCATACTGCTTATACAAATTGAGTGAGACATGAGAAGGGTGATCATTTCAGTTCTAGGGACATTGTGATCAACTATTGAATGTCAAAGGTCTCTATGGGTCCGACTTTTGTGTTGCCTTTCAGCTGTGTTGCCCATTACGCTAACAACATCTTCTTCATCTTTTGTAATTAAATGCCACCAAGTAACTCCTGCCATTCCATGATCTCATCATCCCCATCAGACCCCAGTCTGAGGTCAGTATTTCTTCCTCTCATTGCTGACCTTTAGACAACAGCCACCACAGAGCTCTTTGTGGACGCTAGGCTTCTTGCCAGGGGCCAGCCCCAGCAACAGTCGGGATCCGAGGATGAGAGAAGGTGTTGGCGAATAAGGAGATCAAACTCAAAGATGGTATAGGGATCTCCTGAAAACACTGTTCTCAGGGCTCTTTATTTATAGAGAGTTACATGTTTTTTCAGATGAAAACCATATGATCAAAGAGTTTCTTTAAGTGATGGATCATCAATCTTGAGTGACAATAGTGACAATAGTGTTTTTGAGGGTCCTTGTAAAAACAGGACATGCCTTGTGCCCTTGAGAGTCTCACACAACAAAATGGGATGTGCCTATTTCTTTGAAGGGTCCATACAATAAAGCAGGATGTGCCAATTATATCCTAATCTATAGACTGATCGATCACAGGCAGGCATGTCCTGAGCAACAGATGGTTCCTGCAAATCCTTATCTTATTAGAACGTTTTACTTCCCCCCCCAGTATAGGGAAGTGAATGAATGGTCATACAAACAGGAGGTTGCAATATCTAAGCTATTTATGTTAGCAAAGATTTCACTAAGTTTTAAAGTAAGCATGTTGTCTCCCCACAATCCTACAATTGCTAAGCTTCATAAGGATTGGCATGGCTCTCACACCTTGGATGAGCACTTGTCCAGGTGCACGTCCCAGGGACACAAAGGACATATTGCCCCGGCCCACAGGGCACGTGGCTTCCCAGATTCTTGGTGGGGAAAACCTGGAGGGACTTTTATCCACATTCACGGGTACCTCCACCAAAGTTTTTGGGGTTTGCAGCATGGCGGGGGGCGGGGTGGATCACACGCACCCGACAGCTTCTTTCCCTAATGTATTTCTCAAAGCCTTAGTAAAAGGTGTATCCTCTGGACCATTCTGAGGAACATAGAGAGTATTACATAATCTATTTAAGCATATCATTTTCCCTAAGCCTTGGGATTCTTTCATCAGTATACTGAGAGGGTTATGAAACTTCAAACCCATTTAGTACAAAGTGTCTTTAACTCCAGGTTTCAGTAACCAACCAATCAGATCTCAAAGCCATTCACAGCCCCTAGAGCTAAGACACTGATTGCAGAAACCCTGCTTAGTGCACCTAAGATCAACTGATTTCAGGGGATCCAACATTCTGTGTCTTCTTCTCTGATCGAGCACAACTTAGGCTCAATTCTTATGAACGTTACTAAGGTTTTGTTGATATAAATGGACAAAATCTTGTAATTGTGTGTGTGTCTGTACTGACCTCCCTCTGAGTCATGCTTTATAGCTTTCCTGCTGGCGCCCACTGGGATTTGAGTCTGGTTACAGGTATAGAAGTAATGAGAAGCATGAGGGCAGCTCCTGAGGAAAACTGGTGGTCTCCTGCAAGGTGATTACTTTAGGAGAAGACATGATAGGTTCTTCAGGCTGGGGAAGACTATGCTGTTCAGACAGAGGTAAAAGGACTGCTTCTGCTGACAAAGGGGGATCAGCAGGATTTAGAGGTTCAAGGTCCCCGGCTTTATTGGAATCTGCTCATATATTCCCATCCCAGATCCCACATCATTCTTTGGGTGTTGTGGCTCCTTTATCAAGTCAAGATTAGTGTGGAGGTCCCATCCTCAGGAATCTGACCCCCATTTTGCTTGTTGAAACATCTTTCTCCTGTGACTGCCAGGTCACCCACTTATTTCTGATTCATTTCTTTCCTTCTCTACCTTTTTTTGCCTGCCTTTCCTTCAGTTCTTCTCTAACATTGCATCCCCAGGGACCCACCTTTTATTTTTCTCTTTTGCTCTTTGAGAATGAGAAGTTCCACTATCTCGGAGGCTGGGACCAACATTGATTATTTGTATCTGTATAATAGCACCTGGTATTTTTTGAATAACTACCATATGCCATGCATTTTGTTAATATATATAATCTTTAATGTAAAAAAAAAAAAAGAACAAGCCTGTAAGGGTACCTGCTGGCTCAGTTTGTTAAGTGTCCAACTTTTGATTTTGGCTCAGATCATGATTTCAGGGTCTCAGGATTGAGCCCTGTGTTGGGCTCCACACTCTGGGGAATCTGCTTAGGATTCTTTCTCTCCCTTTCTCTCTGTCCCTCTCCACATCTCTCTCTCTCAAAAATAAATAAATAAATCTTAAAAAAAAACAAAACCCTATAATCTTTTGTAAGAAACCCTTGAAGTAGGAATAAAGGATCTCCCTTTTCAAATGGGGAAACTGGGGCCTAGTAAAGTTCAGGAATTTTGCTTGAGCCAGTGAATAAGTGGATTTGAGCCAAGGCCTGTCTAACTGATAAGCTATTGTCATAACAACTAAGGTTTACTGTTGACTGAGATGCAGCTCTGATCTCTTCCTTATCAGACATAAATATCCAATGGCATCCTAAAGAGATATCACTGAATATACCCTATCATTTCAAATTTAATATATATATATTTAATATATATATATATAATATCTAAATCCATGTCAGTACCATCAGTGTCACCAACCATTCTGCCACTCCAACCTCATCCAAAAGACAAAAACCTCCCCTGGACTTCCTATTCTTTTCAAGGTAACAGTCTCCAAAAGTTTCTGAAGTAGGAAAGCTCTGTGGGCCCTCCATTTCCTATGCTGCTCACCTCGGATTGCTCACCATATCTTCCAATGTTGGGCTCAGAGGCATCTCTGTGCCTCTGTGGCTCCTGATATCCTCTCCTACATCCTTCTTGGACTCCTGCCACTGTTCTTTCCATTTCACAATTGGCTCTCTACACTGCTGCCAAAATTATCTTCTGGGGGAAAAAAAAATCAATCCAGTCCTGTCAGTTTGCTTTAAAACCTCTTTTGATGTTCTTTTGCCTACAGAATAAATTTCAATCTCCTTGGTATGCCCCTGCCAAAGCCCTTGACGATTGGCCTAGCCTATCCTGCAGTCAGCTATTTTTTCCATATACACAAGTGATTATTTTTCAGATGGATGTAGATGTTGTAGAGGTGCAGAATATTCAAACATTTCAAAACTTGAATTCATTTTGACTTTTTATCACATATTTTCTCAATCAATGGGTACTAAAAAACACTATTATCTGAGATTGTGATTTTATGTTTGATAGGAAAAAGATCCTTATAGTGTAAATATTGGGATTCAAGTAGATCATATTTTCATGAAATAACTTTTTCTGGGTTTTAGAGTTTAATTATCGCAAGTAACTTTCTTAGCCAAAGCTGTTAGAGGGGAATGGGCTCTAAGTTCAAGGGTGTACCTGGACAAATGAATTTGTTTTTTAAAGTATATTTGTAGAGAGGACAGTGGAGGATGATATGGTAGCATGGTGGAACAATGTTAGCCCTAAGACCTGTACAAAGCAGGAAAGATTTAATTTTTTTCTCAATTCAGGTAAATACTTTTAAAATGCTCTTGGGTCTCTTAACTCCAATCAGGGAATGAAGGCAGAGGCAGGAAAAATACATCATTGAGTGAAACTTTAATGTCATGCTATGAAACTCTGTCTTTATGTCCTATGATAATAGGAGAAATGGAAACTATTTTCATTCTAAAGAAGCCACTGGTATTTCAGTGGGGTCCTCCAGCACACTCTCCCGTGTTGCCAGTCTCCCACTGGAGAAGGAGTGGTGGAGGTTAGAGAGGGTAGCCTGTGGGTTCAAACATTTGGGTTCAAATCCTAGGCATGCTATCTGACCTTCAACAAATCAAAGCTCTGAGACTTTTTTTTTTTCTTCAAATGGGAATAAAATGCACACTCCAGAGTTGTGGTGAGGTTTATATGAAGTCAAGTTGGTCTGTAGAGAATTTATACAGGTTCCTTTGCTTTTCTACCACCTCGTGCCTCCAACTTCTTTACGTTTTGTGCTTCAGTCTCTGACTGGAAGGGTCCTGAGAATTGATTTAGTCCATTTGGATTACAGGTAAAAAAAACCCAGAGGCCTTAGGTTACCTGCAGCTATGTTAAAAAGGAGTTGTAAGAACAAGACCTCACCCTGTGTTTTTTCCCTTTTTAACATTGATCACAGCCTGGTGGAAACATAGATGTAACCCAGGATCTGTATGGTGGGTTAGGTTGGAATAATTGTAAGTGCAATATCAAGTGCTGTGGACCCAGAGGAAAGAGGGATGTATTTTGTCTGGAACAAAATAGAATTGGCATCTCAGGTTGGTGGCCCTGTGTGTGGGGAGGGCAGTCTACCAGCTCACCGTTCATTAATTCCACACAAGTCTGTGTCAGGCAACTACCATGTCATGATACTAGATCTGAGAATAGGAAGAGAGCTAACCTACCAAATAATGTGCACAGAGTGGGGACAAGAATAAGATGCAGAGGAAAACAAAAACAACGCTAGGGGCCATGACCAAAAGCAGAAGCAACATTATTTACAGTGCAAACCATCAAACCCCTGAATAGCTGGGGCAGGGCTTATTGTTCTCTGTGTGAAACACCTCTGTTGTTGGATCTGTTCTGCCAGCCAGAGGCATGGACACAGTTTTACTCCTTGCCCTCTTCTGGTTTCTGTCCTTTTTTCCACTCTACACACAGCTGCCTCCTGCCCTGTCACTGCCCGTATGTTCCCTCCAGTTTCCTGGGCTTCTGGTCTGAGGTAGCATCTGCCTACCGCAGCAGAGGCTCCACCCATTTGGAGACTTGCGGGTCCCCGCAGAAAGGAGGGGACTTCTGGTCTACACTGATATGGCCAAACAGAACATGGACGAGGGGAGCAGGGAGAAGGCTGAAACAGCCAAGGGCTGCCCACAGCTCCCTTGGCACGAGTCTGCTTCTATTTTTTGCATCACATCTTCTGTACAATTTTGACTTATTTGTACTCTGGGTAGGTCAGTAGTGCTCAATCCTGGTTGGTGAGCAGAATCTTCAAGGGCGCTTTGAAAAGGTGGGGTCACCCAGGCCACAAACAGATCCACAGAAGAGGAGCTCTCATGGTTGGAAAACAAGTCTGAGCATGTTTTGTAAGGCTGTCCAGGTGTTTCTTATGAGGTGCAGTTAGTGCTGAGGATCACAGAAGTTAATCCAGTTGTGTACAGTTTTCCTTGAGAAGTTGTTTTTGTGAGCTACAATGATGGAAAGCTGACAAGCCATCACCTTTCATGTATAAAAAGAAGTTAAGCATTAAGATTGTAAATGATGAAGAAAATTACAATTTCAAAATATAAACATTTTTAACAGCTCTTGATATGTCCCTTCGGTATGTGGGAAACCTATGGGAGTAGTTTGGAAGTGTTCTGCTCTGATTCTCATGTCTGAAGGGATGGATAGAGTATCTTGGCCCAGATGTAAGATCCATTTTTTAAAAAAATAATTGTGGTAATGTCTGGATGTCAAATATTAACTTTCACTCAAATGATAGTAGCTGACAATTAAAAACTACTGTGTGCCATATGTTACTGTTAGATCTCCCCAATTCTCCGGTTCTATGCAAAGCTCACTGGAGTTGTGGAAGGTTATTATGTGGTTTTTCACTTGGCAGGTTAAGGAGCTGAGACTTAATGCCATCTAGCTTGTAAGTAATAATGCCAGGATTCCAGAAATGAATATCTCTGATTCTAAAGTTCAGATTCTCAGAATTGCAACTTGTGAGAATGTGGAACTGGGCAGAGAGCAGTGGCCAAACATAGGATAAAATCCAGGCTTGTGTTTGTAGGTCATAGAAATGGCTGGCACTGAGGAGGCTAGAATAGGGGGGCAGGAGGCAGACAGGGCGATTGCCGAGATAAGATATGTTGTACTTGGCCATTTACCTTCTCCCATTTAAGACCTCCCTCTTTGGTAGAAATGGTAGTATCTTGACCTGCACACCAATGAGTACACTCAGATAGAGAAAATTGACCTTGACAGTACAACATTCTATTGAGATGCCACTGGGTCTACCACTTGGAGAAGGGGTAGATGGACTTTCCAACTTTCCTTGGCTCTTCAGATTTCTCCAAAGCCCTCTTGTTGTTTCTGAGCTTGCTAAGTGATCACCTTTCCTTCATTAGTTTTTTTACTGAGCACCTCCGTATGTCAGAAAGTGTGCTAAATGTTGGATTGTGACAATGCTTCCACGAGGAATGGGGACCTGGGAGATGGAAGGGAGGGAACTGTAGTTTAGGAGTACACAATGTTGTATGTGAAGGAAAGTGGGGATTGGCTGTAGGCATGGGGGCTGGTTAGGTGGCCAAGTCCTGTAATTAGCTACCTGTCTAAAAAGAGTGTACAGAACACCTGGCTGCATTTGGGACTGGGTGGACAGATGATTAGGGAAAGATACTTGACAGCTGAAAGTAGAAGGTTAGGAAACTGGCTAGGTCAAATTCAAGTAATTGAGCATGGCTTAGGTATTGACTAAATGAAAGCCATATCACATTTTCCATATTTTCCAGGGACCCTTGAGACTGGGAATGGTGATTATACCTAATCCAGTCAGGGTTCTCCAGAGATGAGAGAGAGAGAGAGAGAGAGAGAGAGAGAGAGAGAGAGAGAAAGAGAAGAGAAGAGAAGAGAAGAGAAGAGAAGAGAAGAGAAGAGAAGAGAAGAGAAGAGAAGAGAAGAGAAGAGATTTATTCTAGGGAGTTAACTCGTGATTTTATGGAGCTGAAATCCAGAGCAGGTTAGCATACTGGGACTCAGGTAGGGTATCTATGCTACATTTTTTGAGGCAGAACTCTTTTTCAGGAAACCAGTCTTTGCTTTTAAAGCCTTGAATTAATGAGATGAGGCCCATGCACATTGTCAAGTATAGTATGCTTTACCTAAAGTCAGCTGATTGTAGAAACTAATCACATCTACAAAATTCTTTCAGAGCAATACCTAGGTCAGTATTTGACCAAACAACTAGACATCAGGGCCTAGCCAAGCTGACACATGAAATGTAACCATCAGAATACCTTTAGACTAGGAGGTAGAGGTCCAGGAGTGCTGTTGAGATGGGACTCATTGTGGATGTGATGTCACCAGATGTCCATATAAACTGGATTTGGAGCTATACATGAACAATGGTGGTCTTTTTAGGGTAGTGGGAGGACTAGTGGTCTGTTGTTGCTTGCCAGCTGTATACAACTTCCCTCAGGCTCTTCCCATCTCAACACTGCCCAGAGAAAGCATTCTGCTGCTGCCTAAGCTGGGCCATGTTGCTGCCAAGGTATCAGACTGCAAGATTTCCTGGGATGAACAATATCCTAGTTAGGATTCTACTAGGCCTGTTTGAATGCTAGGAATATAGAAAACGGTGAAATTAAACTACCTGAAGATGGTGGCACTCAAATGATCTAAATCAGAGTGAAACATTTGAATCATCTGGGAATGAGAACACATGCTTTGGCCCCACTGGCTGAGATTCTGATTTAATTGTCCTGGGCTGAGATACTGTCATAATTTTTGAAAAGTTACCTCATTTGAATCAAATATTCAACCAGGCTTGAGAATCACTGATTACCTTAGATGAGTCAGGCTCTCCTAGAAGCCCCCAGGCCAACCATTTGTCATGTAGTTATTAAGATCTGTTCCAAAGAGAAACTAGTAAGATAGTGGGGAAGCAGGACAGAAAAGGAAAAGGGGCCAGACCAAAGGTGCCATTTCAGGGCAAGGCCCAGTCGTAGTCTGATCCTACAGGAAGTTATGAAATGTAAATTATGTCTCCAGAGTTTGGCCTTGAGGAAAAGGAGCAGGACTCCCCTCTTTTCATTTCAGTCTGTCATTAAACTTCCCAGGCAGAAATATCAAGTTCCTGCCACTTCCTGTACTTTGTACAGGCGAGGTAGCTCCAGAGTCCAAATTCAGCCTCTGAAGGTGTCAGGGGAGAGAATTTGGCAGCATAGTGCTCAAAAGCTAGGGGGATTCATGCACAGAGCTGCTAGAAGAGAACCAAGGAGGAGAGAGAGGATAATGGGTCATGCACTAAATAAATGGTTATTACTGCTATTTCTGAATCTGTCCTTGTTGCTAGTAGTCTGCTTGAAGCCTTCAGGGGAGCTTGTTACATAAAGGTTCTACTTCATGGACTTAAAGGCAGCTTTGATAGCTAATAATATTTGGCAAATGTCAAGAACCATGGAACGTCCAAGATTTTTTCCCCTTACTTGCAAACTAACAAGTAGCCAAATAGTTTCATGAATGCTGATAAAAGGAGAGAGATGCCAGATCAGAGACAAAAAATTGAATTACAAGAATAGTACTAGCCAGACCACTGCAATGGTTCCCTGAACCCAAATTCCCACAGGGCAATGTAAAGAGGGCTAGGTGACAGCTGCACATGTACTGAGTTGGTGGCATCAGAGAGGAACCCTGAGCTTAGGGAACCTGCATCTTTTATAATAGGCAGTAAGCAAAACCTTTGCTCTGGAGGGAGACGCTACATTTCCTAAGACTGTTTATGATGCATAAGTTCTTAAAAATATTGTTGAGTATGAAGGCAAACTGTGCCTCTGCTTAAAAGATAAGCAAAACTGGGGCGCCTGGGTGGCTCAGTTGGTTAAGCGACTGCCTTCAGCTCAGGTCATGATCCGGGAGACCCGCGATCGAGTCCCACATCGGGCTGCCTGCTCGGCGGGAAGCCTGCTTCTCCCTCTCTCACTCCCCTTGCTTGTGTTCCCTCTCTGGCTGTGTTTCTCTCTGTCAAATAAATAAAATCTTAAAAAAAAAAAAAGATAAGCAAAACATGAGAGACCTATGGATAATTGTCTCCCAATAGTAAGTAGGAGCAGGGGGATCTTCGTATTTGCTTTTTGCATTTCTTGTTCTTACCATCAAGTAGTTTTGGAGAAAATCCCTTCCTGATACTCATGATACACATGAGTTTTTGTTTTTACCCTTGTTCATACTGATTATTTTTTTTTTGGCAATTCTCATAATCTTTCCTGTTTTCTTTTAGGGTTACTATAAATATCACTAGTTCATAATAAAATGAGAGGCAACCTACATA
>PITA01030706.1:0-16146 GCA_004023965.1 Spilogale gracilis | reverse complement strand
CCTGTCTCTGCCCGCTCACGGGGGAAGGTGTCAAACAGTGACGGGGGGAGGGGGTAGGAGCCAAGCCTTTCACCCACTGAACGGCCACCCCCCAAGAAAAAGAAGCACCGTCGTCGTTGGTCGTCAGGCACGTGTCCCGTGGAAACATGCACGTCACCTTCTGCCTGGGTGTCCTTGAGGACTTGGCGAAGACCGTGATTCTCGTTCGCCATGAGCGTGGCCGTAGGAAACGTGAGTCACCAGTGCCATAGAAGGCAACTCGGTGCTCTGGGCCATCGCCCCAGAGGAGGACCTGGGTTGTCACGTGGTTCTGTGACAGCACAAGAAGACGCGATCCCACACAGGGCTTTCTGAGAGAGACACCAAGAACTGAGACGTTGCTCCCTGGCAAAGCATTACAAATCCCAGCCCAGTCCCCAAAAAGAGTGGTTCTCACCCAGGGTGACCCCTGACAGCAGGACCATCCCCCCGATGGGGACCCACAGGGTCAAGGCTGGAAGGATTCGGGTGGTCCCCATTGGGGGAGGCGGGTGGGGGGTGGGGAGGTGGTGCTCCTGTCATCCAGAGGGCAGAGGCCAGGGATGAGGTGGGACGGCCTGCAGTGGCCGGCAATGCCGCCCCGCAAAGGAGGACCCGGTCCCCAGTGCCCACGGTGCCACCCAGCACAGATGCGGACCGCTACTGTGGCCCGCCCCCCGCCTCCCACCGCCTGCCACTCCCCCGATCACCTAGTACTTCCACTAGATAGCCTGAGGCTCGGGACGCCTCAGTCTGCAAGGCCGGATCCCTAGGAAGGTCCTCACCCTCCCCTTCCCAGAGACGCAAGGCCGCTGAGACGGTGAGCCACACCTGATGACAATGCCGCTCAAGTGTGGCCAGTCCACGTTGCCATGACAACAGAATCGATGCCACCGGGGTAGGAATGCCATTTCGGAGACCTACCGGGGTGCCTCCAAAGACAGGAGCACGCTACTGCCGAGTAGGGGTGCCCCATAGCTCCCAGGAGCCCGCTACCTCGCACGTGCCGGGGAAACGTCAGTTTCTGTCTTCTTGCCTGAAGCGCCAAGGTCTGTAACTCTGACGTTCTTGGACCTTCGGCTACACGTCACAGCTGAACTTTCACTCAAGCCCTGTCGGCCTTTTGAGCCCAACGGGGCTTAGCCTTTGTGACTGCCACTGGCCCGGGCTTCGGCGCGGAGCCCTCGGCCGAGGAGGCTGCTGGAGCGTGGGGTGAAATTTCTGAGCAAAGACATGGAAATGAATCCTGCTCTACGCCCACAAGAGGCCACAGCCCGAGTCTTGTCCACACCCCAGCGCGAGCCGGGTCCCTGGCGTGGTGACGAAGCACACAGAAGGGTCCCGGGCGCTAGCCTTCGGCCCCGGGGCAGAACCTCAGAAATGGGCAGGGTGGTCCGCGTTGTCTCGGACAGACCTCGCAGATGGGCCCCTGCAGGCCCGGGCGCACTGTGTTCCCCGCCCCCCGGCCCCGCACTGGGGCCCTTTACACACCGCCCTGCCACTCACCCGGCCCAGGGGGCTCTGTCCCCTCCAGAGCGGTTCGGGCAAAGAAGTCCAATCTGCCCTCGGGGAGTCCCGCAACTTCTCCAGGACCTCTGACATCCGGGATGGCGCCGAGGTCCAGCTAGGGAAGTGGGGACCCGGGCCACCACGAGGCTAAGGCTCCTGGGGTTTGTTGCCGATCTGGCCCGGAGGCAGCCCCAGCCTCCCAGGGGCTTCCCTGTAGATGAGCACAGGGCGGCCAGGAGCCCACCTCCTTGGTCTCCCGCCTTCTCCATCCGGAGAGCCGGACAAATGGGGTCCTGGCGCCAGGCCGCTCCCCTGTTTTTACACCCCCTCCACAACACCTGAGACCGCTCCTGCCCTTATGGACGAGAGGGGACAGGAAAACCATCTCTCCAGACCACTGGGGAGAGAAGCATTCAGGGGACTCAGCCCTTCCTTCTTCCCAAGCAGGGCAAGAGAGGCAGGAGCCACTCGGAGCGCTCCAGCCTCCGCTGGGTGCGCTCTTTCCCACTCAGGGCCCATGTGAGCCTGCACTTCCATCCCTCTCACTGACCGCCTGGTCGCCTCTCAGGGACCCTGTCCTACTGCCTTAGGGCACGTACGGGCCCCAAGGGAAGTAAGATGCCCTGGGGAGACGGAACACGGAGTCTGTTGGTTTCAGAGTGCCGCGTGTGGGAGGGCAGGCTGAACGTGCCCTTCTGGGGACCGCGGCCTCTGGTTCTGCCCCGAAGTGGGGCCTTCTGTCCGGCCGCTTGGAGCTGATGCCATCAGCATTGCTGCTCCAAACAGCCCGGCCCCTCCCTGGCATTCTGGGCTCGGGCACAGGCGAATATTTGCCGGGAGCGCCGCGCCGAAGCTCCTCCTAACCACGTCTCCCAGGGGCGCTTGTGGAAATGCTGGCACACCTTCTTGGGGCCGTGAGCTTAGGAGGCCGTTGTCCCCAGGCACACGCTCCTGGATGGTGGGCACACTCATTCATAAAAATCGATCCATTTGCCCACGGTGACGGTGGCAGGTGATGATGCCCGCCGCAGCCACCTGACCAGGAGATGGGCCAGCGTCTCGCCCCGAGTGCGCCCCAGGGTGCCAGGCCTTCCCGTCAGCTGCTGTCACACGCCCCTCGGGGGCTGAGGTTCCCACACAAGTCGGGTCGAGGCCCCTGAGCACTCCGCAGCGGGAAGGGGGCATCACTGGGATGGACTAAACCGTGTGTCCACTCACGCATTCACATGCTGCCGCCCTGAGCCCTGAGGAGGCTATAGCTAGAGCGAGGTCCTTCAGGGAGATCACTAAGGATAAACGGGCTCCTACGGGCCCATAAGGCCTCATCTGATGGCCCTAGCATTCCTGTAAGAAGAGGAAGACACAGCGGATGTCTCCCTCCTCTCTCTCTCTCTCTCTCTCTCTTTCCCCACCTCACCTGGGAACATAAATGAGGCCATGGGGGGGGGGGGCACGGCGAGAAGACCGCCTTCCCCAAGCCAGGAAGAGAGGATCTCCATCACCAGAAACCATATTTCCCAACACCCGGGGCTTAGATGGCTCGCCTCCCGAGCTGTGGGACCCCGAAGCCCGGCTGGGTAAGCCGCCCAGGGGGCAGCATTTCGTGAAGCGGCCTAAGCATGCGGACTCAGCCCGCTCCCAGCCAAGGAGAAAATGAGCAGCCGCCGCTCAGGAAGGGAACGGAAGACTTGAACGGCCCCCAAAGACCACGGGATGGAAGGGCAGCTTTGGGAACTCCCCCAAGCACAGACTAAATACGCTCCTCCGGTGCCCCTTCTCCGGGGAAGCCCACGTACCTGAGAACAGCACGTCCCACCAGAAATTGAGGAGGGACCCAAAGGGCTGCCATCTAACAGGGTGTGTCCTCAGCCCAAAACAGAAGGAGAGCCGGCCTCCATCCCAGAGGGCGGTGTGGGAAACTTGCAAAGAGGCGGAGGTCCTGCGGGCGTCCCCTGATAAGCGCGCCCGGGGCCACGCCTGCCACAAGCAGGGACCACGCGCTGCGCGGCTTGCACAACAGACCTGGATCCCCTCACAGTCCTGCAGACCGGGAGGCCGCGATCAAGGTGCTGGCAGGCGTGGGCTCTTCTGACAGCCTCTCTCCGTGACCCGCCGGTGGCCGCCCTCTTGCTGCCTCTTGCCACGGGCACCCCTGCGTGCAGGCACGCCCCACCCCTGGGGTCTCCCTTGCAATGTCCCCATCGAGTCCTTTCCTGAGGACACTAGGCCATATTCAGTGGAGCTCATTTCCACAGGCCTCCTTGGAACTCCACCAGCACTTGAAAGGCCCTACCTCCAGCAACAGTCAACTCTGAGGGGCTGGGGGCCACGGCGGCCAATGCGACTTTGGGGCGCACCGTGATTCCGGCCGTAACGATAACCAACGGATCGCAGTGGAAAACAACGGGAAACTGGAAAACGCTCTGAAATGAACAAGTTCTACAGCCACCGTGACAAGGCTCGGGGGATGAGGGAAAGCAGCCCTGAGAAACTCACAGCGGTAAACGCCCATGCTGAAACCACCAGCCAACAGCAGGGAGTCCCAGCATCGAACCTGCAACATCGGCCCTTGAGAAGAAGAGCCAAGGGCACCGGAAGCAAGCCCAAGGAAGGCAATGAGAGAGCACGGCGTCCGAGGCCGTGACACAGAGAACAGAGACACAACCAGGGCCCCGGCTGGCTCGGTCGGGGTGAGCTGGCTTGAGCTCCAGCCCCATGCTGGGGGGACAAACTACCTCCCAATAAAATCCCGCAAAGGAAAAAGACAGTCGAGAACATCGATGCAACAAAGTCTGTTCTTTGAAAAGATGAAGAGAAGGGACCACTTTAGCTTGACTCGCCGAGAGACAAAAACAGAGGAATCCGACTATCGCCAGTCCTTCTCAGACGCTGCCTTCTGTGTGATGCCAGGCCCGCGGCGTCTGGGAAAGGCAGACTTTGAGAACTGGTTCAAAAGATCGGCGACTGCCACGGGTTCGGGAGAAGGGAGAAGGGCCGACTAGGTGGAGGCAGGGGATGTTTTAGGGCAGTGGCGCCATTCCTGTCATCGTGACTCTGGCATTAGCCCTCGTCAGACCCACCGACTGTAGCGCACAGGAGCGTACCCTCACCGATGCAAAGCACACACAGGCACGGGCTCGCACGGGCGGTCTGCGCAACCCCAGGCAGGAACGCGGCCTGCCCGAGGAACCCAACTCTGGCAAGTGCCTTTCCAATGCCTGAAAGGGCCTTACCGGAGGGGGCCGGGGGAAGGTGCTCCCTCCGCCGCTCTGGGAGTGAGGGCGTCCGTAGGACCAAAGGCCCAGGGAACGACAGAACCTCCGTGTTCTAGGTCGCGGAGCGGTTTCCCGAGGCGGTGCCTCCAGGTTCACAATTCCCATACTGCTCTCCAAGTGCCCTTGAGCACACCTGCAAATGGATGGCCACGAGCGGGGGCCAGGTGTCTCCCTGTTGAAAGGGACGCTTACATAGAAACGCGGCAGGAGGCTGGGGTGCTGGCGGCTCCTAGATTAGAGGTGGGATCATCGGAGGGAGCCCATGTTCAGTGTCCTGTGGAAGTAGAGGATGACACGCGGCCACGGGGCTGAGTTCCCCTGTAAACCTCCTCGCTCTGTCAGCAGAGAGGGCCTGTAGGTAATAACACGCCAGTCGCAGGGGCACGGGGAGCACGCAGATCTTGGTGTCTAAATCCATTGCTCAAGGAAAGGAAGCAGGGCTCCTTCGACGGAGGCGTGGTTCCAGGACTGGGGCAGGAAAGATGCCTCATACTCGAGTGACTAACAGAGTCTCGCTCTTGCGGGGCCGTGCTTGTCCTTCACTCCCGCACTGCTACCGCACTCACGGTTCCCACCCGCCTGTGGGCGTCCCTGGGCCCGCACCCAGCGCTGGTCTGCCGCGCCAGCCGGGTGTCCCGATCCAATTGTCGATTCCCTTGCGAAGCTCTCTGCCCGCAGACCGCACCGGACGCTCGGGGGCAGGAGCTCGGTCCCCCAGGACGGCCTTGCACCTCGCATGCCAGTCACAGGCAGCAGGTCCCCAGCTTACCCACAGCTCGGAGTGGGCTACAAACTGGAGGTTCCCTCGGCCTTCCCCCCGCGGAGTCCACAACTTGCTAGAGCAGCTCACAGAACTCAGGGGACCACTTGTGTTTTTCACCCTGTTGAAGGGCAGGAACGGCCAGATGAAGGCATCCGTCACCGGACGTCTGGGAGGGACCCAAGCACAGGATCTCTGGTCCCCGGGGACTTGGGAGGCACTGCTCTCCCAGAACGTGGATGCGTTCGGCCCCCTGGAAGGTCCCCCAGCCCCTATACCATCGAGAGCTTATGGAGACTCTGTCATGTTGGCGTGATTGATGATGTGTTTTCATAGTTTACTTCTTCGGTGTTCCAAGATTCCTTGTGGATGCCCCACCCCCAGTGCTCCATGCAATAGGTGCCCGCCTTAATACCCACCACCAGGCTCACCCATTCCCCCCCCTCACTTCCAAAACCCTCAGTTTGTTTCTCAGAGTCCACAGCCTCTCATGCTTCGTCTCCCTCTCTGATTTACCCCAGTTTGCATTTCCTTTTCTTCTCTTAACGTCCTCCGTGTTACTCCTTATGCACCACAAGTAAGTGAAACCATATATTTGACATTCTCTGCTGGCTGATTTCACTCAGCATAATCTCCTCCACCCCCATCCATGTTGCTATGAAAGGTGGGTATTCATCCTTTCTGATCAAGGCGTAGTATTCCATTGTATGTATGGACCACAACTTCTTTTTCCATTCATCTGTTGAAGGGCACCTTGGCTCTTTCCACAGTTTGGCGATTGTGGCCATTACTGCTATGAACATTGGGCTGCATATGGTCCTTGTTTTCACGACATCTGTATCTTTGGGGTAAATGCCCAGTAGTGCAATTGCAGGGTCATAGGGTAGCTCTATTTTTCCTTTTTTAAGGCATCTCCACAGTTTTCCAAAGCGACTGCACCAACTTGCATTCCCACCAACAGTGTAAGAGGCTTCCCCTTTCTCCGCAGCCTCTCCCAACACTTGTTTCCCGTCCTGTTTTGGACATTCGGACTGGAGTAAGGTGGGATCTCAGTGTGGTTTTGACGTGAATTCCCCTGATGGCTAACGATGACGAACATTTTCTCATGTGTCTGTTCGCCATTTGTATGTCCTCTACGGAGAAGTGCCTCTTCATGTCTTGTGATTATTAACGCCATGTCCGGCCACTCTCCCACGTCTGCAGAATGGGGGAATGGGGGTGAACATTCCAAGTTCCTCTAATCATGGCTTGCTCTCTCTGGCGAGACATCCCCCCCTCTAGGAGCCACCCAGGAGCCCACCTAGGGTCACCTGGTTAGAACAAAAGATACTCCGAGGGCTCTTAGGTCTTGGGAAGTGACAAGTGTTCAGAGCCCTGCGGCAAACACGGGATCAAGGACTACATGTTAGGACTAAAGATTCTCCTAGCACCACTATTTATAAGGAATTTAGGAGCCCTGTGTAGGAACCAGAGCGGAGACCTGTATAATAGAGATAAGAAGAGAGAGACAGAGACAGAGACGGAGACAGAGAGACTATAGAGATACAGATGGAGAAACATAGAGATTCACGTGTTATGATTTCACGCGGAGCCTGGAGCACCGTGTAGCCGGAAAGCAGGGACGTGGTACAGAGCAGAACATAACAGCAAGCACTCTCTGCATCACCGGGACTCAGAGGCTAACTGAGCGTCCTCCCAATGACCAACACGGGCACAACGTGAGCGAGCAAGGAAAGACATACTGGAATGTGATCTAAACTATAAAATAAAGCCCCCTTGAGTCCCTAGTGAGAAAAAGACGGGATGCAATGGTAAAGGAACAAACACACAAGAGGAGACACATGTCTCCCGCGGACCAAATCCCAAGAGGCCAACTCGACGCCGCGCCCTCAGAGAGGAGGAGCGCAGCCCGCTGGCCCAGGGGTGGGGGGGGCGGGCACAGTGACCTCCTGCCAAACAGCATCGGGTCGAAAAGGCACACACAAGAGTCGCTTTCCAGTAGGGACACCTGTTGGCCTCTCCCTCAGCCACATGCTCACGGCCAGCATCGGCGGTGACAAATCCTACTCGTCATCCTTACACAGCCTCCCCGAGAGGTGTGGAGAATGTCTTTCGTCTGTGGGCTTCCTCTCAGAACCCCGCAGCTCCGCTCTCAGCCCGAGAATGCACCGGACAAACCAACCCCAGCGGACAGATGTCCCGCCGCATATCGCACCGGGACCTCTCCAAAATGTCACGGTCATCAACAACATAGTCGGAGGAACTGCCCAGGCCAGGACGAGTCCTAGGAAGACACAACAACTCAATGGGGAATGAATCGCCATCGTGGGTGGGAGGCTGGAATGGGGAAAGGGACATCAAGCACAAGACTAAGGGATCTCAGTACCTGGGGCGCTTCAGATAGTAACGTCCCATCAGCGTGAGCTCACAGATCCTACATAACTCACAGGCCCCGCTGCTCTGGGGCTTTAGTGATAGGGGGCGCTGGGGCGGCGGTATATGGGGCCTCGCCATAGGAGGCCTGCCAACTTTCTGTCAGTATAGAACTCCCGGACATCAGGTCCATGCACATTGAAACCAATTAAAGGGACGAGGAGCCTGCTTTGAAAAGGGAGACATCCAGCAAACACACGCACACAGAAGGAGGCGGTGCGAAGCAGAACCTTCCTCCTGGTGACTCCGCCCGGTGCCCTGCAGGAGCCCCAAAGCCCCATGAGGTCATCGGCCACTCTGGCCTCCTCTGCCTCACTTGCCACTCAGGACCCCGTCCCTCCTCTCCGGCCCCGGCCAGGCCTAAAGCAGCCTCGTATTATCTCCTAGGACCACAGTGGGAGCCGCACAGGGCCCGGCTCAGTGTGCTGCCTCTGCAGCAGGCCCCCCGCGTGGCCTTCCCGGAACACAGGGCTGACGGCGTGCTGCCCCCGCACACAGCTTTTCGGCATCCTACTCGGTTGAGGAAGCAGCCCGGAGCTGTGGCCCAGCCTCTAAGGCCTCGTGGGAGCCACCCCGTGGACAGCACAGTCCCCGCACCTCGACCCTGTCCTGGGCTCCCTGTTCTCAGCGGGGGTGCTCCTAGGCCTCTGAGCTGTGAGGACTCACCCAGGACCCCAGGAGCTGGTGGCCACCTCCCTGCGTGCCTGCAGCCAGGTAGAACAGAGAGGCTCATGAGGGGCCCGCGACATGAACGGGGAGTGGGACCATGCCGGGGGGGGGGGGGGGGCATTCAAATAGCTGTCATGCACACAGCGGCAAAGTGGGCACCGACCAAGGCTCGCAGAGCTCGGAGCTGAGCCGTGGCCCGCAGCAGAAGCGGCCCGGGAGAGGTTCGATGCCCGCCCCGGCGCCCTGTCCTCTCCGTGCCCAGGCCGGCAGCCCTGACCGTCCCGCCAGCCGGCGCTAGAACAACTAAGACCGTGATTGCCCGGTTCGGACACATGAGAGGAACTAGCCCGGGTCACGGATATTCGGAGGGAGGGACAAAATTCCATCAGTCCACGCACGGGGAGACCAGAAGACAGACTGGCCGCTTCAGAGCCTTCACGGTACGGGGCAAAGGGATGCCTTAGACAGCCCGACTCGAGGGCAAAGTCTGTGGACCCCTAATGTGGGCCGGGCATCCTAGGCACGGTTGGCAGCGTGTACGGTGCACGGCACGGCCTGGCACTGGTCCCGAGAGCGCCAGGCTTACCCAGACAGAAGCCGGGCCCTAGGGAGCTTCCGCACAGTGTCAGCCCCTGAGCGGCAGAACTCACGTTCCAATGAGCTTCCTCCAGGAGCAGAGCCTGGGCCCGGCGCTGCCCCAGGGGTCTTCCCCACAAGCAGCAGCGTTCCAGCGGCCCTGCGTGGGGACGTCATGCCCGACGCTGCACGTCCCCGGACTGAGGAGGACCGGAGGAAAGCCAGGCAACGATGCCCTCAAAGGCCTGACCCTGGTCCCTGCCCACGTGGTCTCTGCCAGTGCCCTGGGCTCACCGTCTGTCTGGAACGGATTCCGTGCCCTGGGGGCCGAGGGGGCCAGGATGGAGCATGTAAGGACAGACAAGATCCCACTGGCATGCGGATGTAGGAGCCGCGGCCCAGCGAAGGCTGCTCTGGAGCTCAAGAACGCCCGGGCTCTGCCACGCCCCCGCCCAGTCTGGTGCCCTTCTCTCCCAGCAGGGGCAGGCTGGATGTCAGGCATACCGAGGGCCAGCAGCTGAAAACACTCACCTCCGGGGTTCTAAGGGCTCTCTCGGCCTGCCCACAGGGTGAGTGATGCGGGAAGCTTTGCATAGATCCTCTGTCGGGGGCCCGACGAAACGCGGCGTGGGCCCCTCACACTGACCTGGGGAGGTCCCTTGGTCTCACACGCTGCCTCCGGCCACCGGCCCAGCCCTAGCCCTGTGCTCAGCCCCAGCTCAGGGCCATAGCACACGCAGAGAAGCCCAAGGCTTGCTCCCCTGGTGCCAGCGATATTTGCCCCAGAGGGGGGCAGGTAGGGGGGAGCCAGCGGGAAGGTCAGACCCCTGCCCAGGAGGCTGCTTTCGGGAGGCAGAGCCGGCCTGGGCACCGGGAGCTTCTGAAAGGGGCAGGACCATGCTGGGACGCCTCAGGCCAACCCTTTCATGGGGTAGGGTTGGGCCGTCTAGAGATGATCACATCGTCCGGCTGACAGGCAAGGGGCTTGTGCCTGCCCTTCCCAGCCCTGTCTGCCACAGCTGGGGACGTGGGTGATGAGTGTCAGCACCGACATGATAGAGAGAATCTGGCTCCTCGGAAATGCTTCCCTGAGGAATCTTGGTGGTGGCGTTGGCCGAGTCCGGAGGGGTAGAGCAAAAGCAGTCTGTGACGGACCCGATGAAACACCATCCCATGCCTGTCACGTCCATTCCCTCCAAGGACAGGAGTAGTGTACCTCCTTCCACCCTGGAGGGGGCTACGGACTCCGATCCTGGGCAATGAGCCAAGAGCACCCGGTTCACGAGGCCGCTCAGGCACTAGCAGACCTCAGGCCCGTCTGTGCTCCCCGGACCCTCTCCCGCTCAGCCCAGGGGAGCACAGATGGGATCCGGTGGGTGTGCTCCTCCTTCCAGCTCTCCGGGGGTGGTCGGCCTCTGCACAACCTGCCGCCTGGGAACCCCAAGGCCCATCCTGCATGGCTGCTTTCAAAATCCTCCTCTGAGTCTGGGGGTGTCTGGGGTGTGTGGGGAACGTCCCGGTGTCCACCGCCGTCATCTCCTAGTCTAGTGTCTCCTCTGCTCCAATGGCCCGATTAAAGACACCAGGGGCCCAGCTGGCAATGGGCTTGGCTGACAAGGACACACACCCTCGCTGGCTCGGTCTCGGGAAGCAAAGCATCAGAGTCACCTGCCCAAGGCCACCGGCTTCACGCAACGGTTGGTGTTACACAGCAGTTCCCCGAAAGTAACTCGTCACTGCGCACAGTCCCACAGTCCCGGGACGATGACTGTCGTTCACGAGCGCCTAGGCCACTCGGCACCAGGATGTTGCGTCAGCTCTAGCAGAAGAAGCACAGGCACGCTGAGACGGGATTCGTGGCTGGGCCTCCCAAGGGAGAGGAGTGCACATGGACATGAGCACTGGGGAGTGAGCGCTTGGCAGCGGGGAGACGGGAGGACAAGAGCCCAGATTTTGCAGCCTGAGGCCCGTGTCAGGAGAGACTGGGCAGGGCGCGCGGGCCGGGCCCCAGGAGGAGGAACCCCCAGTTCCAACAAGGCCAACGGGCAGCTGGCTGGTGCGCTCCCAAAAGAGACTCGTGATGGCCCCGAGGGGACTGAGGGGGTGCCCCAGGGAACTGCAGGTGCAGGGGGCATGAAGAATCCCTACAGCCCGTTTCCTGAGCAGTGGCAGCTCTGGGGAATGCCGCCCGCCCGGCCCAGAGCAGTAAGGCCCACACGTCGGGCGTGGCACACACATCTCAGGGTACGTGGGCCTCCCACGAGTGGCTGCCTGAGGTCGGAGAGCGCTCCCTATTCTGTGCTGTCCTGCCTCAAGAACTGAGGCACAGTCCCCGGGGCACCTTCATACAAATGCCTGGGCACACAGGATTCTGCCACTCGAGCCTCCCTAAGCACAAGAGGACTGACCACCCACATCCCCCTTGGCCTGAGGACAGGAGGAAGACAAGAGGAACCCGAGCAACGGAGGACAGTCTTGTGGATGACATTCTCTGCCCAAAGCAGCTTCTCAACTCTGCGGTGGCAAAGACCCCCTCATTTCTGCGAGGAGTTCCTGAGAAAGTCAAATTTGCCTTGAAATTCTCCACCTTTTCCAAGTGCCCACCTACCAAGGGGCGGGGGCTTCGCGAGCAGCACCGCATCCTTCCGAGTTTCACGAGTTGGCACCGGCACGTGGCTCTGCTTGTTCGGGACGTCTCAGTGGGGTGGATCGCCGTCCTTACTCCCCAGCCCCTTTCTGCACTTCTCACGGCCATCACCTCCTCAATCTCAGCAGGACGAGTGTTCCCTTTCCTCGGATGCAAGGTCCAGTCTTAACCTGTGAGTCTCTGCTACTGTCCCAATTTGGAAGAGGCCCGAAGACCTGCACACTGCCACATGAGGATCCTTAGTGCTCGGGACTCTGTCCGGTGGTAATGTAACCTCCAACCACCTCACTCCCTCCTCTAGGAATCCCCTCTTGCCGTGACATATCACACATTTGGGGTTCAAGGGGAACCTCACAGAAACAAAACACAACGTGCTCTCTGCCTAAGTCCCTCCAGGAGGACGGATAACACCGTTAGGGGGAAGGTGGGGCAGGGGTTCTTGCCCAGCTCGGTGCAAGTGACCCCAAGGTGCCCTAGTAACGGGAAAAGAGCAGCTCAATTTCACTTTCCAGCTTCTCTTCCATTCAGATTTCTGAGCTTCCCTCATTTCTTCCCACGAACACCCAGCCGCTCTTTAGTACTGACCGTGGAGCTCCCCAGGGAGCCCAGATCAATTCTCCTGGCCTAGAGGGAAACGGAGGTTGCCCCAGCCAGTGAGAACAGGGCTGTCCGGGACTTCTGCATTCCCCCTTGGAAAGAGACTGTTGTTCACAAAACGTTCCTGGAGATGACAGGAATAAGGCCACTAATCTTCACCACGTTCAAACGTGATGTGACCGGGACCCAGCGCGCCGTACCTTCAGGCCACTGGACGCTCAGTCGTCTCCACAGCCCGATGCAAACAGCTCAGAGCATTCATCCATTTGAGACATTGCTCCCAGCAGAAGGGAACCCCATCCCTAAGGAGGGCCACTGTCACAGCCCAGCCCCTGGTGACCAGGGGCACAGAAGCAATCCTGGGCCCTTTCTGGTTATCCCAGACACTCGACCTGGCCGGAGCCATTTCCACGGCAGTGCTCGCCCCGGGAGCCGCACCCCCTCACTCTACTACCCCTTCCTCTGCAGCTGTCAGTGCCCCCCTCCCCAGTTCCCGGATGGGCAGCTAGACCATCCCCATGGCTGGGACCTGTCCTGCTTCTCCTGGTGTCCACCTCCTCACCCACAGGGCCTCCCAGAGAGCACAGCTCAGCCCGTATTGGGAATCAAGGAGCCAGCGAACAAGGTTGCCTGCCTACTGAGAGGACGTTTCTCCCACTTTCTGGAAGACCCACGCCAAGGCACGAGCACCCGTGTGTGTCTCTGCCACTTGGACGATGACGGACTGGGAGGCATCAGCACGAAGAACCCACACATATGTCTTTCTCTGGTCCTGACCCCAACCCCTTGCCGCTCCTTTCTTTGGCCCTTCCGACCCACCCCGAGGCCAATGTCCTGTGCTTTCAGTCCAGAGCCCAAACAAGGAGGCAAGGTGTCCAGGCTGCTTTCTAGGACATGGCAAAACTCTTTTCTGCTGAAAGATCTTTCTTTATTTCAGAAAAAGAGAGCACACACGGAGGTACAAGGAGAAGCGGAGCCCCACTGAGCAGGGAGCCGGATGTGGGGTTCGATTCCAGAATTCTGAGATCATGGCCGGCGCTAAAGGCAGATGTTTCACCAACGGAGCCACCCAGGCATCCCCAGGGGCATGACAAAACTCGTCACTCTTGTGCTGGGTAAGGACAAACGCTGTGGGGTGGACGACATCACACACTCGCAGCCCCTGACCCGGATGAAACCTCCTATGCCAAGGAATCCCACTGGAGAGCTTCCTCGAGGGCATCAAGCTCTGCTCGTGGTAGTCATTGCAGGGAACAGCCCTCCGCACCCCACCAGGAGGAGGCTCTAGGCCCTCTGTTCTTACCCCAACTCTCCCTAACTCCCCATTCCTTAGAACGCCCAGGGCTCTCTCTTCAGGAGTACACACACACACAGACACACACACACACAGACACACACACACACACAGGGACACAGAGAGAGGGAGAGAGAGAGACATACAGACAGAGAGAGACACACACACACACACACACACACTCAGGGAACAACCAGGAAGAGGCCTCACTTCATGCCCAGGACCCCACAGGGGAGGCTACCGACCCCACAAGAGCCTGGACGCCTCCAAAGCCGCCCCTGCGACTCAGGCCCCCTCTTCCTCATCACTCACAGCATCTTCAGACGGGGCCGGGGAGGAAGCCAGCTGCCCACGATTGACCCGGAGCAAATACTCCAGCACTTGCAACTTGCTGGTTTCGGCGTGGGCCCTGGGACCCCACAGGAACTCGTAGAGGCCAGGGTAACCGCCGGGCACCTGCCGGTACTCCACGTACCCTTCCCGCACCCAGACTTTGGTCAGGAGCTCCCTGGGCTCCCCATAGACGAAGTGCTCCTTGCCAGCATACACCCCCATGACACGCAGCACTTCCCACACCACCTCCTCGGGGGCACGGTCGCCCTCCAGGACGATCACCCCCAGGAGCACCACCAGGAGGCCGGTCTTGGGCATGCCCTGCTCACCGCTCAGCATCCCATCGCAGGTGAGGCCCAGCACGGGGACCAGGACGTAGGAGTGCTCGCTGGGGTCGGCTTCCTTCACATCCACGCCGAACACCAGCCGCATGCACTCGGAGGCCTGGCCCAGGATCCCGGGGAAGGCGTCCTGCTCATCCTTGCCGACGATCTCCAGCATCTCCGCCTGGCTGGTGGGCTCCTTGGTGAGATACCTGAGGAGCAGGAACTCCGCCAGGTCAGCTACCTTCCCCTGGATCATGTCTTGGAGCCAGGACTGGGCTTCTTGGGGCTCCTCCCCGGTGCCGGGCCCCTCCTCATCTGTGCTGCTGGGGCCCTGGTTGGGCTGGCTCCTGGCAGAGGCTGCCATGGCACTGGGGGAGGGGCGGGCACTCTGCGGGCTCTGGGCAGGACTCGGGCCCCCAGCAGCAGATCCCTCCTCCGGGGGGACCAGACACAGGGCCGAGCAGCAGACAGAAGGGAGGGTGGACAGGGAGGAGGCAGAGGCGGCGGCTGAGGAGGGAGATAGGGCCTCCTCCTCCCCAGCCCTGCACAGCTGTGCCTCCACCAGGCCCTGGCCTGGTCCTGGGTCTTCCTCCAGCTTCCAGAGCTCACTCCTCTGACCCAGGGACATGGCATTGGTGTCTGGCTGAACCTGAAGACAGATGGGGACCAGCTCCTCAGGGTGCAGCCCAGCCAGCAGAGGCCCAAAGGCCCAGAGCTGACAGTGGGCTGCGTCGGGCGTGGGTGCTGAGGGGTCCCCTCTGGTTGGGATGGGCGGGCCCCTGGCTCCCTGCTCAGAGCCTGTACCTCAGCTTGACCACTGGCACTCCCCTGCACCGTGACCTCAGGGACTCCTGCCGCACAGCGAGGCCTCAGCTCCCAGTTCTTGAAGCCCCTGGATGAGAAAAGAAGGAGGCCCCTCAGGGTGCAGAAAGCAAGCCCGGACCCGGGCCCCCAGTGCGCACAGGAGGGCTGGCTCGGACTCTGTGAGGTCCCCGGTCCCTCCTTGGCCTCTGGAGGCGTGGCTCTTTCCCCTGGCAGGGCCTGGGTCCCACGCCCAGTGGTGTTGAGGCCAAAGGGCCCAGCAAGACCATGCAGCCCTGAGACTGCACGCAGAGTAAGCAAGCAGGCCCACATCTGACCACGCCTGCCAAAGGTCTGCCGGGCTCGTCCCGGATCTCCGGGGATGGCCATGGTTGGGGTTCCAACTGTGCTGGGATAGGTGCGCCTCTCCGTCTATACCTTGACCCCGCAGAAGGCCTGGGCACGTGCTCCCATCCCTCCCCAGGACCTTTCCCCTCCGACCAAGGTCCGCAGGGCCGTCGGACCACCGAGGCGCCTTTCACCCGAAGTCACCTGGGCCGGGTCAGGCCCCCCACTGATTCCTAGCTTTTCTGGGCTGACCGAACGCTATGGTCCAGGGTCCCTCAGTGCTCCCTCTGCATCTTCACCATGAAGCCCAGAGGGACCTGGAACCTCCCCTCCGCCCCCATGAGGAGGCCCTGCTCCTTCCGCCAAGGCCCTCAGTGTCTCCTAGACCTGGAGGCGCCAGTCGGACTTGCCAAGTTCCCATGCCTCCCCCACGGACCTTCCCAGGCTGACTCTTGGGTGGGGTCCGGTGTCTCTCAGTCCGCCCTCTGCATCGTCAGTACAATCCCAGAGGACCTGGGCCATCTCCTCTGCTCCCCAGAGTGCCCTGCTCCTCCTGCTAG
>PITA01030705.1:0-16150 GCA_004023965.1 Spilogale gracilis | reverse complement strand
AGAGAAATAGTAAAGAGACAGAAACAGTAGAGAGACAGAAACAGAAGCAGAGACAGATACAGTAAAGAGACAGAAACAGTATAGAGAGACAGAAACAGAAGCAGAGACATAAACAGTAGAGAGACAGAAACAGAAGCAGAGACAGAAACAAAAGCAAAGACAGAGACAGAAGCAAAAAGAGAGACAAAAGTAGAGAGACGAAAGTAGAAGCAAAAGCAAAGGCAGAAGCAGAGAGACAGAAAGAGACAAACAAAGGTAGAGACAAAGGCAAAGGAAAAGGCAGAGATCCTGCACAGAAGCAAAGAGGTAGAAAGAGAGACAGAAAGAGAGACAAAAGCAGAGACAATGCCTGAGAGCCTAAGAGCCTGAGAGCCTGAGATCCTGAGAGCCTGAGAGCCTGAGAGCCTGAGAGCCTGCAAAGAGAGAACTTGCGAAGCCAGAGCCAGAGCCAGGGCCAGAGCCAGGGCCAGAGCCTGCTTCATAGGTCTCCCCTGACTGACCTCGGGTCTGTCATATTGCATCAAATCTCTGTGTCCGTGTCATTATTTCCGCCTGCCAGACATCCCGTGGTTCAGAACCCACATCTCTGCTGAGACTGGTCCCCCGCACTAACATTTACATAACTAATGTGCCTAAGATAAGGCAATATAGAAGATTAAGAACATTATATTAGGACTCTGAAGCCTCATATTAGACGGACAACCTGGGTGGCTCATTCAGTTAAGTGTCCAACTTTTTATTTGACTCCAGTCATGATCTCAGGACACTGAGACTCTCCCTCCTAAGCTTGCAAGCTCACCTGGGAGTCTGCTTGTCCCTCTCACTCTGCTCCACCCCGCAAATAAGTAATTAATTAACTATTAAAAAAAAACAGGGGCAACATTATTAAAAAATTAATAAAAGTTCATATTACAATCTTGGATTTAGCACGTGGTGACAATGTGAACTTGGAAAAGTTAGTTCTTGTAACTCCAAGGAATAACTAAGATTGACCCAAATTTGTAGGCATACCTTGTTCAACTACATCTGCAATGATATGGCTGCAGAGTGCTTATTTATCTGATGCATTAAAATATTTTGTATTAACTTTAAGTGTTGATTATATGTGAAAATGCATACACAGGAAATATGGCCTCCAAATTTTATTTAGTTCCAATAAAATAAATAGAGATTATAAAATCAATTTATAAAAATACAAGCATTTGCAATCAGTAGATCCCCAAAAGAATCAAAGTACTTCTTTAAGTTATATATGTATTTGTTATATGGCACTAAATATATATCAAAATACTGCACTATAGAGGTTAAACCCAGCGAATCCCAACATCCTGTGCCATAAGAAACTTCATTTTAAAAAAAAGATTTTATATATTTATACGACAGAGAGAGACAGCAAGAGAGGAAACACAAGCAAAGGGAGTGGGAGAGGGAGAAGCAGGCTTCCTGCTGAGCGGGGAGCAGGCTCAATCCCAGGACCCTGGGGTCATGACCTGAGCCAAAGGCAGAAATTTAAAGACTGAGCTACCCAGACATCCCTACCAAAAGAAACATTAAAATCCATTTCTGTCACCACATTCTGCTTGTGGGCATGCTATTAAAATAATAGTATGTTTACTCAAATTCTTCTGATACACTTCTCATTATGATATCCTAGTAATTCTTGAGGTCTCTGTTTCTGCCTGCAGAATAAAAAAGTGTTTTGTGAAGGAAGTTATGTTTTACTCCGAATCATGTCTCACTAGAGCATTTACCTACTTCACTACCAGAAACTGGGGTCATGACAGAGAAAAGTATGAGGTGTAGCTACTGCCTCCAAACTGCTTTCCAACAGGCATTTCTATTACAGATATTTAAGAAAATTAGAGCTAGTTGTATTTCTGTCTTGCTATTTCACTTTGATACAGGCTAATGAGACAAAAATAAAGATCCTAAATTCTTAACAAAACATAATCTGGAAGACTAAAATAAAGTCAGTTCCCCAGCACTCCGTGGTAAAAATATACAAAGTACCAAACACCCATGAAAACAGAATTACAAACACTCAGCTCAATAAGGAGGAAGCCTATGATTGTAGCTACCATGTATCATTAACCAGTACTAGGAGTTAGGAATTTTGTGCACATTTTCTAATATAAACTACATAGTAATCTACAAACTAAATAATTCAATGTCATTTTATAGATAAAAAAATTGCCTATTTAAGCACATGACTTGACCAAGGTCATAATTTCTTTTTTTATTTAAAGATATTATTTATTTATTTTACAGAAAAAAACAGAGCGAGAGAGGGAGCACAAGCAGGGCGAGTGAGAGAGAGAGAAGCAGGCTTCCTATGGAGTAGGGAGCCCTATTCAGGGCTGGATCCCCAGTCTCCGGGATCATGACCTGAGCTGAAGGCAGTTGCTTAACCAACTGAGCCACCCAGGTGCCCCAAGGTCATAATTTCTAAGACATTCAGGATTCAAGCCTAGATTTCCCTAATTACAGACTCTATACTATTTCCACTTTGGCATATTACAAACCCATGTTGAGATGGCATAATTCTGGAAATGTTATCGCATAGAATCAATGAGATGGTATCCTTGCACACTGGAATTCTTTTTTTAATCAATTAAGCTTGAATAAACCATGAAAAAAACCACCTAAATTTGATTTTAGATCAATTGGATCATTAATAAAATAAATTTAAAATTTGTATCCCTCCATCGGAAAAAAATATATTGATTTCAAAGTTGTATATCTACAACTAGTTGTAATCTACAATTAACTAGCTGATTAATAATTTTTCTTCATTTAATAATTTCCTTAAATTTTAAATTTAGATCCTTAATTCAATTATTTCTAAATTGACCATAATCTTTCACCAAGAACATTAAACCCTCTAATAATCAAAATATGTGGGAAGCCCTTTCTACTTTCCCTGCTGTATTCACTGAAAGTCAAGTCATCAATTGTTAACATAATTTTGAATTTACTAATTAACTAGAATCTTCTCTCTTAAATACAAATATTAAAACATATATTCTACTTTGAAATTCATATGTCCACTTACTAAAATATTTTGTAATTTACAAAAAACGCTTTCGTCTTACCTGTGGAAATAAACTGTCTGTTTATGCTACAAAATAAGGCATTTAGATTCTTATACCATCTTGAGTTCTTAAAGTTCACAGTGATGTCTCAAGAGGAAAATGCAGTAATTCTTTTCTGGGACAGAAAGGAATGAAGACGATTTTTTTTTTTCATTATAAGCAAGTGAGTGTTCAGGGTAATGAACTACATGATGAAAATGATTACATAAATGTACTTTGGCCTCTGGTTTGAAATGATTCCTCAGTGGAAAAGAAAGCTAAAGTTAATGAAAGATGACATAGTCTTGGCTCTCATACTAAGTAGCTATATGTCAATAAATTGACGAGCTAAATTCTCCAAAATCCAGTTTCCTCCTTCTAGAAATATAAACTGTTTACTTCTCTCAAAATCCTAAAAACATCAGGATACCTGTCTGGCTCAGTTGGAGGAATCTGCAGCTCAGTCTCAAGATAAATGGGTTTGAGCCCCACATCAGGTGGAAAGATTACTTAAAACCAAATACATAAGTGAAACCTATTTTTAAAAAAGGGGAAAGACCTTTGAAAAGAAGAATAAAATTGGAACACTCACACGCATTAAGTTAAATAATCAGAGATATTGAAAAGACAGACATCTATGTCAATGGAACTGAACAGTGTTAAGAAATAGATTTGTCAATATATGCTCAATTAACTTTTGTCAAAATTGCTAAGAAAAATCTATGGAGGAAGGATAGTATTTTTTAATGATGTTTAATTTGTAGAATAGCCTTATGCCACAAATAAAGAATCATTGACTCATCATTTGCATCATATATAAAACTTTTCTCAAGGTGAATCTTATACCTTCATATAAATCCTATTGCTATACAAGAAAAGTTGGGCATCTGTGTTACCATGAGTTAGTCACAGATTTTTAGATAAACTTCAAAACACCTAACTGGTGGAAGAAAAAAGTGGTAAATTGCATTTCAACACAATTAAAGTCTTTTACTCTGTGGCAGACATTGTTGAAGAAATAAATAGATTACAGACTTATATAAAATATTTGTTTAACAGTTGCCCAATAAAGCTATGTATCCAGAATATATGAAAAACTCTGAAAAAAAAAACAAAACAAAAGCAAAAACAACAGCAAAAGGGCAATATATTTGAGCCCGCATTTCATCACAGAAGACACACAGATGATAATTAAGCCCTTGAAAATGTTAAACACAATTTGATGTTAGGGAAAGAAATTCAATTGAACACAATAATGTGGCCCTATACTATATACCTACCAGAATGAGTCAAGTTTAAAGTATAATAATAACTGATACTATGTCATATGTTTAGATGTCTAAAAGTGATATTTTTTAGCCAGTTGCTGAGGTAATAATGGGATTATTATGAAAACACCTAGGAGAGCCTGACTGGCTCAGTCAGTAGAGGATGATTTTGATCATAGGGTTGTGGGTATAAATCCCATGTTGGGCATGAAGAGATTTTTAAAAAGTATGAAAACAGCTAATAGAATGCACTTACTATTGTATTTTACTAAATTATTCTTCATTTATTTTCTTTTTTTTCTAGTTAATTTCTGTGTTCTTACTCATGTTTTCAAATCCTTTCCATATGTAGACATCTCATTTGTAATATACTAATATATTTATGGCATTATATATTTTAATACAAAATAGAATAAAATCATTGAACATTTATAAACTTAAGACAAAAGTTAAAGATAATAATTACACAAAGCACTTCTCTTCTTTCTTTTTTTTTTAATTTACATTCAATTAGCCAACATATAATACATTATTAGTTTAGGGTGTAGTGTTCAGTGATTCATTAACATACGACACTGAGTGTTCATTACATCAGATGTCCTCCTTAATGCCCATTGTCCAGTTACCCCATGCCCACACCTCCCTTTCTACAACCCTCAGTTTGTTTCCTGAAGTCAAGAATCTCTCCTGGTAGATATTAATCCTTTCCAATGGCTTAGTCAAATTCTGTGTATATATGAACCACATCTTCTTTATCCATTCATGTGTTGGAGGACATTTCGTTCCTTACAGAGTTTGGCTATTGTGGACTTGCTGCTATGAACATTGGGGTGCATATGCCTCTTCTTTTCGCTACATCAACATTTTTGGGGTAAATATCCACTAGTGCAATTGCTGGGAATTAAGGTATCTCTATTTTTAACTTCCTGAGGGAGCTCCACACTGTTTTCCAGAGTGGCTGTACCAGCTTTCATTCCTACCACCAGCTGTAGGAGGATTCCCCTTTCTTAACATCTGCACCAGTATCTGACTTGCTAGTTTTAGCCATTCTGCTGCTGGTGTCTCTTTGTGGTTTTGATTTGTATTTCCCTGATGATGAGTAATGTGGAGCATTTTTTCATGTGTCTATTAGCCATTTGGATGTCTTCTTTGGAAAAGTGTCTTTTCATGTCTTCTGCCCGTTTCTTGACTGGAATATTTGCTTTTTGAGTGTTGACTTTCAGAAGTTCTTTATAGATCTTGGATATCAACCTTTTGTCTGTTATGTCATTTGCAAATATTTTCTCCAATTCCGTAGGTTGCCTCTTACTTTCACTGACTTTTCCCCGAGTAATATAATTTATTTTGATAAAACGTTATTATTTTAAAATTTGTTTAACATTATTTTAAGTTATTAAATTACTATATTTCGTGCTTGTTCTGTAGCCTTACTTTATTATCTGATTTTATTAACTTTAAAACTCTTTATTTTTATTCCTTCACAAGTTATTCATTCATCTACAGTTGACCCTTGAACAACATAGGTTTGGACTATGTGGGTCCACTTATGCTTGCATTTCTTTAGATAAATCGAGTACAGTACTGGAAAGCTATTTTCTCTTCTTTATGATTTTATTAATTACGTGTTTTGTTTTTCTAGCTTACTTTAGTGTAAAAATGCAGTATATAATACATATAAATTACAAAATATGGTTAATCAAATGTTTATGTTCTAAGTAAGGCTTCCAGTGAACAGGAGGTTACTAGTAGTTACATTTGGAGGGAGTCAAATATTATAGACAGATTTTCCACTAAGAGGTGGCAGCCGTAATCTCCACATTGTTCAAGGGTCAACTCTATAATATTACATTAATCCCTATATTTGCCCTTACCCCATGCTTATATATGATGGGCGTTTTGACTGTCTTAAGGAGGTATACGTGTAGATTGGAAATATATCAAGGTAACTTTTCAAGCTTGTGTTCAAGGGTTCATGGGTATATTGTTATAGTCTTAAAATTCTGCCTTTTTGTGTAACTGCTTTAATTCTCAGAGTTAAGCCTAATTCATTAACACTTCTACCTGGAGCTATTTTCCAAAGTAGTATTCTACACTTCACACATTATAGGTTGCTGTAAAAGTACTTTCTGAGACCTGCATCTTCCAGAACCCCCCATTCTTATTTCAAACTTTCCTTCCTAGTGATTCTGCCCTATTCACTGACTTATGACTTTCAGCAATTTATTCCTCAAGATGAAGTCCTGTTCTTCTGGAAGGGAATATGTGTTGCATATTTCTGAGATCCTCAGCAACCTAGAGCAACCATCATTTTAGCCTCCTATAGTCTCTTTGTGACACCCGATTGACACTGAATGGGGGTGGGGAAGTCCTACATCTAAAGACTTAGGGCATCTAAAGACTTTTCCACTTTACCAGTTGATTTTGCTGAGATTGCCACCCAGAAAATCATTCCCTCTTTCTCATGGTGAGTTTTCAAATTCCCTAGGTTCCAAGTATCAGAGTTAATACTTCCTTCCATGCTAACCTGTGCTTGGTGAAAGTGCTGATTTAAATAGTATTTTGCTGCTTTGGGTTGCCTTGACACCTTAAACATCCTTAATGTGGGATCAATAGAGATCTTTTCTGATAGGCTCTTGTCAGAGTTTCAGCTCTTTTTCTTACACTTTTGTCTTTGCTCATTTTTAGCTTGTTTGCTGATGCATGTATATTTTATTTATAGGGAGTGTTTGGGGGGATTTTGTGTTTATTAATGAAAAAATTTTATATTTTTCTTCATCCCTTATCTCAGATTCTGTTTCTCTTTTTTTATAGACTTATTATTTTGGGGGGAAATTATAGGCTTATAACAAAATGAAGCAAAAGGTGCAGAGATTTCCAAAATACCTCTTGTCCCCATGCATGGACACATCATTACTCCCTGTAGTCTGCCATTTACCTTAAGTTTCACTCCTGATGTTGTATATTCTATTAATTCGAAAACAATTTATAACATTAATTCAGCATTAGAGTCTTATACAGAATGATTTTAGTGCCCCAAAATTCCTCTGTGCTCTGACTCTTCATCTTCCCTCTCTAACCACTGGCAATCACTGATCATTTTACTGTCTGCAGAGTTCTGCCTTTTCCACAGTATCATATTTTTGGAGTCATATTGCATATAGCATTTCAGATTGGCTTCTTCACTTTGTAAACACATTTGTTTTCTTCTCTCTTTTCATGGCTTGATAGTCGTCTTTCTTTCTTTCTTTCTTTCTTTCTTTTTTCTTTCTTTCTTCTCTTTTTTTTTTTCTTTTTCTTTTAGGCACTGTGCAACCATTCATTGTTTGCAGTACCACAGTTTATTTATCCTTTCAACTACTGCAAGACATCTGACTGCTTCTAGATATAATTCTGGCAATTACCAATGAGCATCTGTGAGCAAGTCTCTGTGTGAACCCACGTTTTCGGCTCTTTTGGATAAATACAAGGGATGTGATTGCTGGATCACATGGTAAGAACATGTTTAGGTTTTTTATTTCCTTCATCCTTTATCTGTTATTGCTGGTCATACATTTCCCTTTTAGGTAATCATACATAAGAATGTATACCTATAAGTTACACGCATAAGCATATATGATTGAGTACATTGTTCCTATTATCATTTCATTGTGTTCTCTTCCTCTTTGGTTGTTTTCTGAGAAGCTGGTATGATTCTTATCTGTGTTCCTCCGTAGGTGGGCAGTGTTTTTCAGTAGCTTCTTTCGGAACTTTGTTAATTTTATTTTTTATTTGTATTCTTGATTTTCTGTAGCTCAAAATTAATACATCAGCGTTTAATTTTTATGGCATTTATCCTGCGTGGTATCGTCTGAACTTCTGGGCCTGAATCTGTGGTTCGGTGTCAGAAATTAATTTGATGAAACTTTTGATTATTATGGTTTCAAATATTTCTTCTTTCTTGTCCCACAATATTTCCTTATTCTGTTTGTATCTTTGATTTCAATCTCTGTTTCCTCTGCTTTTCAATTTTTGAAGTTTCTATTGAGATATCTTCAAGTTCATAGATTCTCTTTCTGCCATTTCTAGTCCTCTAGTAAGTCCATTAAAGGCATTTCCTCATTCATGGTTCTTTCTTAGGATGTCCATTTATCTACTTAAATGTTGCTCATCTGTGTTTCTATGAAGTCTACTTGATCCATTAGAATTCTTAGCATGTCGATCATAGTTGTTTTCAATTCCCAATCTGAAATTTGATTCCAACATCCCTGCTAAGCCTGGTTCTGCTTTGCACCTTCAAAGTGTTTTATTTTGCCTTTTAGTATGAAAATTAAAATCCTTTTGGATAGTCAGGCATAATGTACTGGGTAAAAGAAAGTGGACCTTTAGTAGTGATGTGGTCAGTTGTGGGAGTTGGAGACATCTTTTATAGTCTCAAGGTTGGGTCAGTCTTTCAGTGAGTCTGGGCCACCAGACTTTGAACTTCACTGTTGTTTCTTAATCTCATTCTTCCCCTTAGATGGGTCTGGATGGCTGGAGTAAGCTGGAGTTGGATCTTTTCCTCCCTCCTTGTTACTTAGGCTCTGATAATACCCCAGCAGGCGAGGCACTAGGTCACTAATTTCTCCTGAGGGCAGGCTTTGACATTATTTGAAAACTGTTCCTTCTCTCTTCTCCTACTTGAAGCACAAGGATGTTTTCTTCAATATTTATTGTGGAAACCTGGTCGAGCTCCTGAAGGTAAATCTCACAATACTGGGGGAGAAGGGACCCTGTCTTATACCCCTGAAATTTTTAAATCCCAGGGTTGATCACACTCCACCTTCAAGAACTTTTCATTTGTAGTTTAGGCCTTCTTCTCTAGGTGCTCATTTCCATGGTGTTTCTGTTCTTAAATTTCTGTTCTTAAATTTGACTCCTTGTGTTTGCCTGTATTTCTCAGACTAGGAGCTGCTGCTTGCCCTGTTCTTCCCTCTCTTTAAGGATCCAATAAGAGTCACTGAATTTTTATTTATTTCTATATTTATTATTAATTAATTAATTAATTATTATTTATTCATTTATTTATTTTTAGTGTGTTTATCTCTTTTACTTGATAAGCCAGAGTGGTGTCCTCCAGGCTTTTCACCTATGGAGCTAGAAACTCGAAATTCCCAATTATGTCTGTCATTTATTTCTTGTGTTCTCTTCCACAGTAGAGGATTTAGTCAGATGTCTGGTAATCTCCACATTTTTTTTTTTAAGTAATACTCACCCTAACAAATCAGTGGTTATATCCAATGTAGTTCACATTTGCATTTGATAAAATCTCCATACTCTCTGAAGAAATCCAAAGATTCAGTGCAATCCTTACCTAAATACAAAATACCTACAGAAGGAGAAAAAACTTTTCTAAAATTTATGAGATACCACAAAAAATCCCAAATATGCAAAGAAATTTTGAGCAAGAGGAACAAAGCTGGAGTGATCATCATTACTGATTTCAAAATATATTACAAAGCTAAATTAACTGATCTGTATGGTATTGGTATAAAAACAGACATATAAAGCAATGCAGCAGAATAATGAGCCCAGAAATAAACCCACACACATATATTCAATTGATCTTCAACAAGAGCATCAATACCATACATTGAGAAATGAATAGTCACTTCAACAAATTGTATTGTGAAAACTGGATAACCACATGCAAAAGAATAAAACCAAACACTTGTCTTACACAATGCACAAAGTAAAACTCCTAAAAGGAAACATAAGGGTAAAGCTTCACAACATCGGGCTTGGTAATGATTTCATGGATATGACACCATAAATGCAGGCAACAAAAGCAAAATTAGATAAGTGGGAATACATCAAATTGAAAGTCTTCAGGACAGCAAAGAAAACATTCAACAGAGGGAAAAGGCAGTTTACAGAATGGGAAAAAATATTTGCACATCACTTGAACAGATATTCTCCAAAAGAAAAAAAAAAGACATACAAATTGCCAACCTGCCAATATATGAAAAATACTGAGCATCACTAATCATCCGGTAAGTGCAAAACTAAAGGATTATTATAAATTGACACCAAAGGAATCTATGTTTTCAATAAATAATAATATGTAGTGAATTATTCCCGGCTCATTTTCTTCTTTACTAATTAGTAAACCACCATGTATCTATTTTGAATGAGAAGATATTTGGAGCACATTCCCCTTGGGGCATCACATCTGGTTTCGCCAGTTGAGTTAGTGGATGTAAAGAATCTAAATTAATCATATTTGTGGTGCATCTAACCTTGACTTTGCTTTTGCCTAGGGAAGAGAAAATTTCAGGTCATTTGCAGAATGGTTTCAGAGGTGGGACCTAAAATATCAAGGTCAAACATGTTACAATATCTCCAGTACTAAGCCCTTTAGATTGTGGCCTATTGCATAGTGAATAAACACAACAAAGAAAATAGAAACTAATTAATTTATGTTTGTAAGTTAAATAAGAGTGCTCCAAACTGAGTCTAGGCTTTCGTGTTCCTGACAGAAGACAGAGCAGCTTAAAGCAAGAACAATCAGAAATGTGTCACTAGAGGGCAAGAACATTTGACCTATTCACTACCCAGGGGATTATATTTTGCTGTAATGAGAAAGACAATCAATTATCTTTTTATTTTGCTAGCTTTGTGAGGTCAAACCACCTTGAATTATTGCTTTTGCATAATGTTTCTCTAGTCTTGATGTTTATACACATTATCTAAATATTTATGAAGAATCATATTTTATTCCACTGGTGGTGGCATGTGAGGAGGTCAGTTACAGAGTGAAACTCAGGTGTAACTGTAAAAAACACAGTGTCTGTATGCTGAGTGGCAGGTGGGAGGGAACCTGGGCTTTGAGAATTATTGGCTGAGAATTGCTAAAAGCCTGAAATAAAGTAACACTATCCACAGTCTGTTCCTGCTACATGTGTCCATGCACGGCTGTTATTTTTCTTCTCTTTTGCAAACAGTGTTTCAATGTTGAACCAAATATATTTGGAATTTTCTGCCCTCTATTACAGTCATATTGTTAAAGGTAGCAAACCTTAATTTTGACAGTTGAAGTTGTATTAAATTCTTCAAGAATTATAGTCATTTTCTCTGTATAACTCTGAGTCCTTTCAACATATTATAATAGTAACTTACATATATCCAGTACGAGGTTTTTTTGGACATCTAGTAGAAATTCTTGTTTCAAGAGAAATCTAAATAAAGTTCTTAAGAGTGTGTATTTCCCTATCTTATCTACCAAAGTACACTTATGCTCACAGTGATGTAGCGAACTGAATTGTGGTGAGGTGTGTGTATTTTTGGTATAAGCAGATCGTACAATTCACAAAACTTCTTTACTTTCTAAAGAATAATCCAGAAACTTAAAGAATGAGTAAGAAAATAATTAAAATAAGCGTTGTTGGATTTAATCCTGAGAGAATAATGTTTTCATGTGTATTAAAAGTAACTTAAAATATATATCATGTGTAGCTGAAGAATGAAATATCTGGCTCAGCGCTCTGGAAATGTTAATTTTTCAGCGATTGTTTAAAATATTAATTTCATGACACAATATTTGCTAATGTATAAAAATAAGTACATCTCGTCAAACATTCAAATCTATGGCCATATTACATTTGCTTTATGTATTTATTGCTTTATTCTTTTAAATAGTCTGCCTAGCTGTATATTATTATATTATTTTGTCTGATCTATCAAGCAAATATATTGCTATTTTGAAGAGGAGTAAACTTCAGAGAGAAAACCTAACATCACACATGTCTTTTAATCATGAATCTGGCTGATGAGCACATACTTTCATATTCTAAATCCTGTGTTGTTTTGAACAGGTTATATCATTGAACTGATGTCAAGAATTGTATTGGGGCTGAAATTCTTCAAGATTTATATTTCATTTATTTTGTTTATAGCTTTTACCTCATAAACTCTTTTACCCCTTGTCTAAATAAACATTTGTCTCAACCTCTGTTCAGTGAATACTCAGGTCACACTGTTCCCCGTGGCTTTTTAAAATAAAAATACAAAGTCTATAAAGTTTTCCCAATTAAGTGTTTAAGATATTTTAATCAAATTATACATTTCAAAGAATCTTCACATTAGAACCACTCAAAAATATTTAGTTAATTAGAGCGTATAGTTTGTGTGTTCTAAATTGTTTTATCAATATTTTTAGCTTTTTGTTTGTTTGTTTGTTTTTTAAGATTTTATTTATTTGACAGAGGGAAACAGAGCCAGAGAGGGAACTCAAGCAGGGGGAGTGAGAGAGGGAGAAGCAGGCTTCCCGCTGAGCAGGGAGCCTGACACCGGGCTTGATCTTGGGTTTCCAGGATTATGACCCCAGCTGAAGGCAGAGGCTTAACCATTGAGCAACCCAGGGGCCCCATATTTTTAGCTTTAATACATAAGATTTGATCTAAAATCTGCATTCTTGGTGTTTTATTTGAGTATTTTTTTTTGTTTTCTTTGCTTTTATTCTTTTCAGTATTTCTATGAAAATATTTTCTGTTTTACTGACAATTTTTTTTAGCATTCCTGATTTTGTCTTTTTCAAAAGGTTGTGTGCCTCCTTCTGCTTCCATCACTATTTCTGATCCAAATGTCTCTCTTACTTATGGGATCCATGTCAATATATTGAAATAAGGGCTTGACTTCTATTATGAATTTAAATAGAATACATATTTTTATTTGCAGTAGATCATATGCTCTCAAGACTGACTCAAATTTCATATGAATGGGTATGTTAAAAAACTAAAAAAAAGGAAGGAAAGAAGGAAAAAAAGAAAGAGAAAAAAGAAAAAATAAGAAAGAAAAAGAAAGATATTAAAGAGTGACTCTTAACTATAAGAACCAAACTGAGGATTGTGGAGGGGTGGTGGGTGGTTTGGGGTAATAGATGATGCGCATTAAGAAGGGCACATACTGTGAGGAGCACTGGGTGTTATACACAACTAGTGAATTCATTGAACTCTACATCTGAAACCAATGATGTTCTGTGTGTTGGCTAATTGAATTTAAATTAAAAAAAAAAAAAAACTTATCCTCTAACTTGTGAATATATTTGGCTAATAATTGAGACTCTGGATTCGGGTGTAAGTTTGACTCCTAATTTTTTAACAATGGGATTAACTAGGAAAGATTTCTTCTATTCCTTTTTTCATTTTTTCCTACTTTTTGCTCTTGAGTATTTTATGTATAGGTGTAAGCATTGTTTATTTCTGGTGTTATATTTTATTTGCTGTTTTTTTTTTTTTTAGTTAACAGCTTACTTGTATCTCTTAGATAATAAATATATAGTTGTTATTTCACAGGTAATAAACAATACCTAGACAAGACTAATACTTGAAAAACATATAGATTTTCATATAATTCTTTCCATTTTCACACCAGTTTTTGAGGGATTCAAAAACCATATAGAATTTAGATATCCAGGAGTGATAATATGACCACCTAGCTAAGGAAAACAGGACAGTGTGATGATAACTATTTGAGAAATAAAAAATGAATGAAATATAAGTGGCCATATAATTGTTTAATTCAATCATGTCCTATCATTCTGGAAAAAAAAAAAAAACTATTAATTTTGTCAGATACACTAAAGATCTTACAGAGTTAGAAAAAAAATTTTAAAGATTTATTTATATTTATTTATTTGACAGAGAGAAACACAGCCAGAGAGGAAGCACAAGCAGAGGGACTGAGAGAGGGAGAAGCAGGCTTCCTGAGGAGCAGAAAGCCCGATGTGGGACTCCATCCCGGATCTCCAGGATCATGACCTGAGCTGAAGGCAGTCACTTAACCAACTGAGCCACCCAGGCGCCACAGAGTTAGAAAATTTTTAAAGATTAGCTCATAAAATGTTACCACACAGAAGGTTGCTAAGTAGAATCAACCTAATTATTTTATGATAATTTTATTTGGTTTTATTTTTAAGGTTTTTCTTTTTTTACTTTAAATTTATTTTATTTTTCAGTGTTTCAAGATTCATTGTTTATGCCCCACACTCAGTGCTCCATGCAATAGGTGCCCTCAGTACTCACCACCAGGCTCTCCCATCCCCCACCCTCACCCCCTCCAAGTTCCTCAGTTTGTTTTTGTGTCCAAAGTCACTCATGTTTTATTTCTTTACCCGAATTACCCTACTTCCCATTTCCTTACCTTCTCCTACTGTCCTCTATATTACTCCTTATGCACCACAAGTAAGTCAAACCATGTGATACTTGACTTTCTCTATTTGGCTTATTTCACTCAGCATAATCTCTTCCAATCCAGTCCAAGTTGCTACAAAAGTTAGATATTCATCCTTTCTGATAGAGGTGTAGTACTCCATTATATATATGTACCACAACTTCTTTATCCATTCATCTGTTGATAATGAACTTTGGCTCTTTCCGCAGTTTGGCGATTGTGGGTATTGATGCTATGAACACTGGGGTACATATGGCCCTTCTCCTCACTACATCTGTATCTTTGGGGTAAATACCCAGTAGTGCAATTGCAGGGTCAAACAATAGCTCTATTTTTAATTTTTTAAGGATTCTCCATACTGTTTCCCAAAGTGGCTGCACCAACTTGCATTCCCATCAAGAGTGTAAGAGGGTTCCCCTTTCTCCGCAGCCTCTCCAACACTTGTTGTTTCCTGACTTGTTAATTTTGGCCATTGTGACTGGAGTAAGGTGGTATCTCAGTGTGGTTTTGATCTGAATTTCCCTGATAGCTAGTGATGATGAACATTTTTTCATGCGTCTGTTAGCCATTTGTGTATCTTCTATGGAGAAGTGCCCCTTCATGTCTCTTGCCCATTTTTTGATGTGTTCGTCTTCTTTTCAGATGTTGAGTTTGAGTAGTTCTTTATAGATCTTGGTTATCAGCCCTTTGTCTGTAGTGTCATTTGCAAATATCCTCTCCCATTCCATGGGTTGCCTCTTTGTTTTGCGAATCAACGTAATTTAACATGTTCTATATTAACATAATTTTAAATATTCAATCTCTCAATGCATTTTGTTTTTCAGTATTTGCTCCATTACTGTAAAGTATTAACATTCCCATTCTACAGAAGAAGAGATTATAGCAGATTATTTTACACAGCTACAAAAGGTGTAGAATGCTGAGTTTTTATTCCAGTGTCTGTACATTGTTACACTTTTTCACATGTATAGATGCCAAAGGAAATTATATTTTAGTCAGTCACATGGCATTTTACTGTGACTTATGAAAACAGCTAATAAAATGCAATGGCAGATTAACCAGTTGACCTGACTGTTTTAGCATTGGAAGGAATTCAGTCAGTGAGTGAACACTTGTATTTTCTCCTTGATTTTGCAGTTAAGTGGCAAAAACACTTGAATATCTTGCCATTGTCTGCTCTTCAGCAACTGAAAAATTTTACATTGACAAAAAATAAATATGAGTACATCCTGAATGTTACCCTGAGTTAAAATATTGAGTCACAATATTGTTTATTCTTTTTCTAGTTAATAGATTATTATTTTATGAATATCTTCAATTTTGTTCCCTGTCAACATGAAAAATGTCACTGAAGTCATTCCATTTGTACTGAAAGGCTTCAAAGAGAAAGCTGAACTACAGATCGCCTTATTCTTCCTGTTTCTAAAAATCTACCTCTTTACTCTGATAAGAAATTTAGGATTGATTGTATTGGCCTTGGGGATTCCCGGCTCCACAATCCCATGTACTATTTTCTGAGTATATAATCATCTGTGGATGTCTGCATGCTGAATCCCAGTATCTAAAGTTTAAGGAACAAAGACTTAAAAGAGGCAATGAAAAAAATATTTGGTAAAATGTAGTTAT